>JAOWBW010000658.1:0-82500 GCA_026119855.1 Campanula takesimana | reverse complement strand
TACATAGAGCAAATAGGTTGATCAAGTCTATAAACCCTAGCAATCAATTTAGAATAAGCACAAGTAAAATTATGAATATGTGTAAAGAGATTGAATTTTTTTTTTTTTTTACCTCAATTGAATAAAAAGGAGTTCAAGAATTCAAGCCCAAAGCTTGGAATTCAGTTCTTCCAAAGCCTTAAAATCTCCATAGAAAAACAATAAAAACCTAGATCTAAAATTGTGTCTAAAAGTTGTGTCAGAAAAATAAAATAAAACCTAGTTTAAATACACTAGAAAAGTCCTAAACCAATAACGAAAACAAATAACAAAAGGAAAAAGAAAAATAATCAAAAATTCAGCCAGGAATTCGCTCCACGCGCCCACTCTCTCTCCCTGTTCCGCTCACGCGCCTTGTCCTCCGCTAACGCGCCTAGAAATCGCCGGATTGCACGCCTTGTGAGGTCGAGCGCGACTCGTGAAAATCCTCAGATCCGTGCACTAGTCGTGCGCACGAGCGCCGCATTCGTGCAGTTATGTTTGGTGTTCTCCAGCGTGCACGGGCCTTGATGGGCCGCTTCTTTTTGCACTGGCCATTCCAGCTGTTGAGCCGTTCCTTCTTTTATTAAATATCAACAATTCATTCTCCATCGCAATTGAATTTTATTGAACTTAATTTTGACCTTTTTCTTGGGATTTTGGGACAAGAATTTAATCCTCAAACAAAATTACATCCAGGTAAAAATAGAAAAAGAATAAAATAACCCGAATTACAATAAATCAAAAAAAAAATATTTCCCCCCAATATACATTAAAACTATCAAAATAGCATAGTATGGAAGAAAATGACTCATAGTCTCCTCTATACCCCGTCAATCAAAAGTCAACAATCAAATCAGAGCGTAAGAAACTCCATCTACTTATAAATCATCAGTGAATAATATCAATGATATTAGCTCGATACCAACTCCCATAATAAACGATATCCGAACTAATGTCCACACTCAAGAGTCAATGGGAACTAAAAATGTCCTAAATTTCTCACACGCTCAGATCACACTAATATATCCCTCATGAAATGAAGTTTTAGTTTGGTTTTGAATTGCGCACAAAACTTACCTTGTGACAAAACACCAACACCCCCTTATAAATCTAGAAATGAACGAGAGTTTTTAACCTATCTCCACTATCCGAACCTCCTACTTCAATAGTGAATATCCTACTCGAAACTCCAAATATCCCTTATGACTTCACTCCTGTGTGAATGTATGATATTTTCAACTCAAATCCACACCTTTTTCTTAAGCGCCCTTTCGGGTTTTCACTTAGCCTCTCTATTTTTTCCATTTTCATTTTTTTAACATAAAAACTACCACTAGAAATAAAATGCATACTATACAACAAATCCTTCCCCCACGCTTAAACTACATACCTTGTGACAAAACACCAACACCCCCTTATAAATCTAGAAATGAACGAGAGTTTTTAACCTATCTCCACTATCCGAACCTCCTACTTCAATAGTGAATATCCTACCCGAAACTCCAAATATCCCTTATGACTTCACTCCTGTGTGAATGTATGATATTTTCAACTCAAATCCACACCTTTTTCTTAAGCGCCCTTTCGGGTTTTCACTTAGCCTCTCTATTTTTTCCATTTTCATTTTTTTTAACATAAAAACTACCACTAGAAATAAAATGCATACTATACAACAAATCCTTCCCCCACGCTCAAACTACACAGTGTTCTCAATATGTATAAATAAAGAAAAATAGAAGGACAATTTAAACGTAAGGGAGTAATAAAGTACCTCTATTCAAGCACACTTTATCCTGTTTGAGCTTGAATTGCCTTCATAAGTCCCTTCTTCTTTGTAATCATCAGATTCATATCTTACTATATGTTAAAGTCATATCTTACTAGAAAAGACTTATCGGGATAAGTTTTTTATAGGGGGGATAAAAACTTATTACCATCATGCTCAAACCTTCTTTCTTCTCGGTCTCCACCATTCTACTAGCAATCATCAGTTCTTCCTCACCCAAATAAGCATACTTTAGGTGCTCAGGAAGATGTTTCACCTTTCTCTCATGTGCTTTCTCAATAATTGGTCCATGTTTTATTGACGGAATCTCCAATCCTGTCTTTATATCATCATCCCCACTACATGTTGGTAGTGGTGCCCTAGGCACGTTTAATAAACGTTGTAATTGTTATCATTTATTTCATATCAATAAAGAGATGTTTTGATTATTACTGTTGTTCATGTTTACTCATAATAATCCCCGTCCCTAGTACTTGTTAAGCACTAGTATAAAGGCTAAATGATCATGGGATGATCATGTTAGATTTATGGGTACTTGTTTGGAACAAGGTACTGGACATGACCCGCTGTATGAGATTTATGTCATGGTCTATGTCGTACATATATCTCATATTAGTTATGTCATTCAAATCCTTAGACATGAAGTTATTATAGTCTTCCACTTGATGAACATTATGTTTGACATATTCAAACGCTACCTTAACACGGTGGTCATAACGGGTATGATTGGCATAATCGGATTCCCGTTGGGAAGAATAATAAGCTAAATGGATTTGTCCCTCCACGGAGAGATGTCAAGCTTGGGCCCCTCGAAGGAATGATGTTGATGAAATGTTCGGCCGAACTCAAATGGATTGATTGGATCAATAGCATTTGAATTATCAACATATTCGGAATTGAGAAAGTATTGAACAAGACAAGTTGACTGTTCGACCATGACTTGTGTTCAATGACATCGTGGATAAAAGGATTATGACATATTCTAAAGGACTGCGAACTTGTATCTAGTTATACTATTTGGGTAGGTATGACGGTTTGCTAGAACCTAATCATATCTTATGGGATCATGTTTGAGCCCATTGCCAACTTAGTATAATCCTAGAGGGTCACACACAATAGAACGAATCTTAAATAAGAGGACTATATTGGAATTTAGGGTCAAAGGACCTCAAAGGAATTTCTAGAAAAGTTCTGGGCCTCCTGGTCAACCAAGCGGGCGCTTGGGTTGAACCAGGCGGGCGCTTGAGTGAGCCGGAAAAGGAACTTGACCTTCTGGTCAAATGAGCGGGCGCCTGGGTAGGACCAGGCGGGCGCCCGGTATGGCGGCAGGAATTTTCCTAATTTGATTAGGAAAGGTTTTAGGCACAAGTTACCTATTTGGAATAGGTCTTAATTGTGTATAAAAACCCCTATTCGGCCAGACCATATTAACTAGTGCTTTTGTGAGTCTCAAAGAGTTTGAGAGAGATTTTATTTTGTTCTAAGATATCATTGATTGAGGAACAAAATAATTCACAAATAAATTCCATATAGTTCTTTATTTAATTGTGAAAGTGTGTTTCATAATTATTGGTCTAGCAACCAAGATCAAGGAGCCTCTTGATATTCGCTCGAAGTGTGGACACCGCTAGAGGGTGAATTTTATCATCTATAAAGTTCGTGATTTTGTTCGTGATAAAGCTTCAAGTTTCTCCACCAAGACCGAAGAAAACTTTGATAGTCATCAAGGGTTAGTTTATTCCTTTATTCATTATGTTGTATTTGATTTAATCATATGAACGGATCCATGGCTTTGGGTTTCTTAAAATTTTAATTGCTATATTCCGCTGCGCATGTTACTTCGAAACCCAACACTACAAACCTTAGACACATCTTCTACATTTGGCTCAATTACATCCATGAAACATAATGACTGACCATCATCCTTAGGGTCTTTCTTAGAGTCAAGTTATTGAACTCCATTATATCCCCATCGAACTCCATAGTCAAAGATCCGTTGGAAACATCCAGCTTAGTACGAGCAGTAGACATAAATGGCCTCCCCAACAGAATGAGAGCTTTAGGATCCGTGTCCATCTCAAAAACATAAAAATTAGTAGGAAAGATAAACTTACCAACCCGGACCAAAACATCCTCAACCTTCCCCTTCGGATATGCATTAGATCTGTCAGCCAACTGAATAACAATCCGAGTATCATGTAAAGGTCCCAACTTGAGTTTTTCAAACAATGCATAAGGCATGACATTGATTGAAGCACCCATGTCAAGCATATCCATATGCTCTGAATCATCCCCCAGACACACCGGAATAAAATATATACCCGGATCATTACACTTCTTGGGCATCTTGTTCTGATAGACTGCAAAAACATGCTCAATAACCTTCACCTTTTTGTGACTTGTCAACTTTTGCTCCCTCTTTATCTTATATAACTCCTTAAGAAATTTACATACCTCAGAACAGTCTGAAGCAAGTCTAAAAATGGGATGTTTACCTCAAGCCTCTTTAAAGTATTATAGATAGCCTTATCAGACTCCGGTTTGTGTTGCTCTCTCAATGCCTCAGGAAAGGGAACATCAGGCTTATGAAACTGGGAACTTTGGTGGAGATTTCTTTTTTTCCTCCGGGATCTTCTCATTAGGCACCACCTTCTCAATCTCTAGCTTTAGCTCCGTCGGTGTAACTCTCTTTCCAATCTCTTTACCACTTCGCAAAGTCATGGCGCATGCACTCTGCTTAGGGTTCGGTTCAGTCCTAGATTGTTCTTTCACTGCATCCTTAGCTTCTAATCTCCCAACTGCAACAATTATTTGACCCATTTGTCTCTCTATATTACCTATGCCAGAATCAGTCTTCTGTTGATATTGCTGGAAATTTCCATTCACAATGCTCACCGACTGTGCTAAAGAGTTAATCAAATCATCTGTAGACTGCCAATGAGGTTGTTCTGTTTGCCCATATAGTGCTTTGTACTGATTATACCGATTACCCAAATAATGCTGACCCTTTATGTTGGGTTTTGAGCAATCACACGCAGCAGAATTAAACCCAAAAGCCTAGATCCATTCAAGATGATTAAATTAATATGAGTATGAATTTAGAATACTAACCATGGTGATGCTTTTGAAATTTTCGAATCTTCCATCTTTGTTCTTCACGTCCGGATCACGAACTTGAAGGAGTTGAGCCACACGCGAACGAATATCTAGAATGATTCTAGATCCAGATTTTTAGATCCAATAGAAACTCTTTCTATTAAGGCTATATGAATGTAAGGTTCTTGATATTTGATTATGAATCTTAAAAGAAGAATATTGTTTCTCTAAACAATGGAAGCTTACAATTACAACCAATACTGATTAGTGTTGAAGAGGGGTTATTTTATACTCATTAGTCCTTAACCATTAAGGAGTAATAGTCAAAATCCTGGCTAAACACGAAATCAAATTTTGTCTCATGGACCTAACATGACCATCATGTTTATCTTGTGGAAGTCCCTTTGTTAGCGGATCAACTATGTTATCATCAATTGGTACTCTGCATATTTTTACGTCATCCCTCTCCACGATTTCTCGAATGAAATGAAAACACCTAAGTATATGTTTGGATCTTTGATGTTCTCTTGGTTCATTTGCTTGAGCAATAGCACCATTATTATCACAATAAAGGTCTATTGGGTTAGCAATACTAGGAACCACCTCTAATTCAGTAATGAATTTCTTGATCCAAATAGCCTCTTTAGTAGCATCTGATCCAGCTAATACTCAGCTTCTGTTGTAGAATCAGATACTGTACTTTGCTTAGAACTCTTCCAGCTTACACCACCACCGTTTAGTATAAACACAAAACCAGATTGCAACCTATAATCATCTTTGTCATTTTGTAAGCTTGCATCTGTGTAACCCCTTACAACAAGAGCATCATTCAAACCTCCCTAAATCAAGAATGAGTCTTTAGTCCTTGTAAAGTACTTAAGAATCATCTTGACAGCTATCCAGTGACTCTCACTAGGATTTGATTGGTATCTGCTCGTCATGCTCAAAGCATAAGAGACATCCGATCTAGTACATATCATCGCATACATAATGGATCCAATTACAGAATCATATGAGATTCCATTAATGTGTTTTCGCTCATCATTTGTCTGAGGACACTGAGTCTTGCTAAGACTTTTACCATGTAAGACTGGCAGGTTACCTCTCTTAGAGTTTTCCATATGGAATCTTTTAAGAACCTTGTCAATGTATGTATTTTGACTAAAACAAATCAATCTTTTAGATCTATCACGAGATCTTAATACCAAGGATGTAAGAGGCTTCACCCATATCTTTCATTGAAAAGCATTTTCCCAACCAAGTCTTTAAAGACTGAAGTGCAGGAATATCATTTTCAATGAGCAATATTTCATGAATATACATCACCAGAAATGATACTACACTTCTACTAATTTTCTTGTATACACATGGTTCATCTTCGTTCTTGATGAAGCCAAACTCTTTGACCGATTCATCAAATCGAAGATTCCAACTCCTTGAGGCTTGCTTCAATCCATAGATGGATTTTTGCAACTTTCATACCTTATTAGAATTTTTTGGATTTACAAAACCTTCAGGTTGTGTCATAAACACATCCTTAAGTAAGTTCCCGTTAAGGAATGCTATTTTGACATCCATTTTCCATATCTCATAGTCATAATATGCGGTTATGACAAATAAAATCTTATAGACTTGATCATTACTACGGGTGAAAAGGTTTCACCATAGTCAATACCATTAATTTTCCTATAACCTTTTGCTACAAGCCTAGCATTATAAGTATGCGCCTTTCCATCCATGTCAGTTTTCTTTTTGAAAACCAATTTACACCTTCAGGTGCATCTATCAAGTTCCAAACTTGATTATCATACATGGCTTGGATTTCAGATTCCATGGCTCCAAGCCATTTATCCGAATCAGGAGTGGACATTACTTCTTGATAGGAAGTAGGTTCATCATTCTCAATTATATCTACTTCATTACTATCCGTCATGAATAATCCATATCTCTAAGGTTCAGATCGTAACTTACTAGATCTGCGATGGACTTGTGTATCTTGAACGGGTTCCACAACTCCTTGTGAATCTTGTTAAGATTCTACCATCGGTTCAATGATATTTTCGGGTTCTCAAACCTCTTCAAGATTAATTTTACTCCCACTGATTCCTTTGGAGAGAAACTCTTTATCTAGAAAGGTACCGATCTCGGGCAACAAACACTTTGTTGTCCATTCGGTTGTAAAAGTAATATCCTTTAGTTTCTTTAGGATAACCAACGAAAATACATTTATCAGATTTGGGTGCAAGTTTGTCAGAGACGAGTCTCTTAACATATGCCTCACAACTCCAAATTCTCATGAAGGACAAACCAGGTTTTCTTCCATTCCACATCTCATATGGTGTCTTCGGGACCGATTTGGTTGGAACATTATTTAGTGTGAGTGAAGCAGTTTCTAATGCATAACCCCAAAAGAACAATGGAAGATCAACTTGACTCATCATAGATTGAACCATATCCAATAAATTCTGATTCCTCCTCTCGGACACACCAAGTTGTGGTCTTCCGGGTGGAGTTATTTTAAAGATGATCGTCAAATTCTTGGCTCAAATAATCACCACCACGCTCGGATCGAAGTTCTTTAATAGATTTGCCAAGTTGATTTTGTACTTCATTTTGAAATATTCTATATATTTCAAATGCTTCACTTTTGTTTTTCATTAAGTAGACATAGTCATATCTACTAAAATCATTAGTGAAGGTTATGAAGTATTGAAATCATCCCCTAGCACTGCTACTTAATGGTCCGCATACATTGGTATGTATTAGGCCCAATAAGTCACTAGCCCTTTCACTACTCTTAGTAAAAAGTGTCTTAGTAATTTTTCCAAGTAAACAAGACTCGCAAGTCTCATATGATTCAAAATCATTTGAGCCCAAAAGTCTATCCCCATGGAGTTTATAGATACGCTTCTCATTAATATGACTAAGGGCAATGCCACAAATAAGTGTGAATAACATCATTAGGTTTAGATTTCTTATTTATGTTATAGACATTATCATTATTTTCATTCTCAACATCAAGTACATAAAGGCCATTAAATAAATTTGCAATACAATAAAGCATATCATTTAAATAAATAGAAAACCTCTTATTCTCAATAAGAAATCTATAATCTTCTTTATACAAACAAGAAATTTAAATAATATTTCTACTCAAATCCGGAACGTAGTAACAATTGTTCAAAACAAGAATTAAACCACTAGGTAAAGTGACTTCATAAGTCCTTACGGCTAATGCAGTAACTCTTGCTCTCTTCCCCGCACGTAGGTCTACTTTACCATCCTTGAGTCCTATTCTTTAGTGCCTGCACATTTAGACAAATGTGAGATCCACATCTGGTATCTAATACACAGGAACTAGAAGTAGAAATGAGTATATCTATAACATAGATACCTGAAGTAGAAGCAACCTCATTGATCTTCTTCTTCTTCTTTTCTTCCATATAGGCTTTGCAATTTCTCTTTTAATGACCGGTCTCAGCGCAATGGAAACAAATTGCATCATTTTGAGTGTCTGGTAGCCACTACATCAACATTGGAAACTTTTGCCTTGCTTGCTTTAGGTTTGACAACAATTTCCTTAGCTTTACCCTTGTTTTTAAACCCCTTTCCTTTATTATCCATGAGCATAGGAGAAGTGGTTTTCTCAATGATTTTCTTTTCAACAGTTTTAAGCATCCCATGCAACTCTGACAAATTCTTAGTCGTACCATGCATATTAAAGTTCATTACAAACTGATTATAGCTTTTAGGTAGTGAGTTAAGAATCATATCGGTTGCCAATTAAGCAGGAATGACATAACCAAGCCTCTCCAAGTGCTCAATGTTGCCCTTCATCTTTAGAACATGAGGACTTACAACTTACCCTTCAGTCATCTTACATGCCATCAAAGCAACCATGATATCAAACCTTTCTTGCCTAGCTTGCTCTTGAAACATAACATTCAACTCATTTCCTATCTCATAGGAATCCAAGTGTTCCAAAGTCTTTTGGAGTTCAGAACACATGGTAGCAAGCATAAGAACACTGACGTCACGAGAATCACTTTTGTGTTTCTTGTAAGTGTCCCTGTCTGCCTTAGGGGCAGTGGCTTCAGGCTCATCTTCAGGAAAGGTATCATCAAGAATGTAGAGCTTATCTTCCTACCTTAGAACAATTCTAAGGTTTCGGATCCAATCTAGAAAATTAGCTCCACTTTCTTTAAGTTTTTTTTTTCAAGGATAGATCGCAAAGACAAATTTTGTCTTTTGAGCCATCATCTACAATTTTATGCAAACATATAATAATATGTGTAAGTACCAATTTCATAAAGATATAAATAAATGTATTTCACAAATACTCCTACTTAATTATATAATCTTCAAAAGCAATTATGCATAATATAATTATTAGGGAGAACTCCGTTTTTGTCCATCGTACTTTGGGTCTTGTTTCACTTTTACCATCAAACATTATTTTTCTCATTTTTACCATCGTACTACAAACAATGGTGTCATTTTATACCAAATTCGATATTTTATACCGAAATTTGTTTTAATTTTACCATTGTACTACAAAAAATGGTGTCATTTTACACCCATATTTAGTATAAAATGACACCATTGTTTGTAGTACGATGGTAAAAATGAAAAAAACATAAAGTTCGATGGTAAAAGTGAAACACGCCCTAAAGTACAATGGACCAAAACAGAGTTTTCCCTTATTAAAATGGGCTAAGATCCATATTTCATTCACTTTTGAGTCAGCTAGGGCACGACTGCTTAATATCAAATTATTTAGGTAGATAACTCCTTATCAATCATATCATATATGACTCTTAGATCCTTTTATGAGATTCTTTTAGACATCATATATCAAAAGCATGTTTTAATCTCATCATGTGCTTTAGGCCCAAATCTGTTTTGATAACCTAATTAAATCAAACCATTTTATACGTATAGGAATTACTGTTTCATCATCTTGATTTAAAAAAATAGAATTAATGCACCTCGCTAGGGCGTAGCCTACATAAAACTATTTGTGTTATCACAAGTGTTTTAATCATAGATTGACACATGATTTAAGTTTTACAAGAAGGTTCAACACATATAGCATGGCAACATATTTATACCCACATAATATAAACATGTAAAGCATTGGTTAATCACTTAATTAATCTCATTAATTAAAGCATAATATTCATGTGATTTATTGCGTAAGTTTATGGGGATAAATCTAAAACTTTTAAATTTTCCAAAAATCCATAATCATGAAAGAACAGCTCATAGGGTCGAACTAAGCCCAAAGGCAACCATACTTCCGTATGAAAGTTCATAAAATTTGAGAGCCCAAAAATATGGTTGAACTAAGCCAAAAGGCAACCACAATCCCGTATATAATTTAGAAATCTAGAGGTCAATCTATACGACCGAACTAAGCCAAAAGGCAACCACAATTCCGTACAGAATTGGACCGTTTCTATGTTCTTTGTCTCATCAATTTTATATTCATGAATTGAGATTTAATTACAGGAACATGGTTTCAAAAACCAGCCATTTGAAAAAAACAAATTCAATTCAAAATTCATTGCGTTTCAAAAACGCTTTTCCCAAATCATTTCCAATTTAACCCTAAAATTTCATTCCCTATTCAATTAGGATTTGGTGTTCATGATGATCAAATCACCATGTTCATCAAATCCAGAATAAACAATTTATTCATGAATCTAGGATCATCAAAAAATTAATCACATTAAAATTTGATGATCACAAGGAACATACTAATCAAATTAATATTGCAATCTTAGATCCCACATAACATAATTTTTAATCAAATTAACAGTGCGATATCATCATATATCTCATATTCATACATAAAATAAACCACATAAACATCACGAATCTAAATTCAAAGCATGCTAACACATATAATCAAACTATATCGTCAACACGTTGATATTATAATAATCATGATAAACAGGGCTTTGATGCCACTGTTGGGTTTTGAGCAATCATGCGCAGCAGAATTAAACCCAAAAGCCTAGATCCATTCAAGATGATTAAATTAATTTGAGTATGAATTTAGAATACTAACCGTGGTGATGCTTTTAAATTTTTTGAGTCTTCCATCTTTGTTCTTCACGTTCTTGATTCACGATCGCAGGAACACGTCTTCAATTGTCGGATCAGGAACTTGAAAGAGTTAAGATCAACGCCCTCTATGTGTATTCACACGCGAACAAATATTTAGAACGATTCTAGATCCGAATCGCTAGATCCAATAGAAACAATTTTTATTAAGGCTACATGAATTTATGGTTCTTGATCTTTGATTATGTATCGTAGAACAAAAATATTGTCTCTCTAAACAATGGAGGCTTACAATTACAACCAATGCTGATTAGGGTTAAAGAGGGGTTTTATTATACTCATTAGTCCTCAACCATTAAGGAGTAATAGTCAAAATCTCATCTAAACACGAAATCAGATTTTATCCCAGGCGGTTATGCACGGCCGTGTCCTTTAGGGATCTCTGCCGAGCAGCACGGCCGAGTCCATTAATGAGAGCGGCCGTGAAATACGACCTGAAAATAATTTTCTTTCTGTAATTAGAGCTCGGCTGAGTTTATGTATAGCGCTCATCCGAGCAGCTCGGCCGTGCACCCTAGAAACTCTTTTTTTTAGCCTTTTAATTAATTTATCATTTTGTGTGTGTTGGTAACGAGTCCGATTAAGGTCGTTCTCATAAATCATGAGAGGAATCTAGAAATCCATCATGATTACCTAATTAATATAACTCGTCAAAGTTTGTTTATCCTTTATAGAATACATCGCAATCATTTTGTCCACGATGTTATTGAACGTAAGTGTAGACACCCCGATATCGTACCCCCCGACAAACCTTGTTAACTGGTCTAAACCCAAAAATTGACCTAGAACCCTTGATTTGGCTACGCTAGATTTCCGTGAGCCATATCGGTGCATCGGATGGATTAAAAGACTTCAAATTCATAATAAAAACAAAAAAATGAGTGAACAGACATATACTTCAATTTTTGAGCTGCGGGACCCAAAACAGGGCCCACACCCCTTGAACTGCTCGTTACCGTCCATTATGTGCATTTTAAAATATATATTTGTTATCCCTTTCTTATAAACATATTTTATATAGACGTATTAAACATATTAAAACTATGAGTTAATGGGGACCAGCCCAAGTCAGACAAGTGGAAGTAGTTGGTTGGCCAAGTGGATAAGGAATGGACCAATCAGAGCGCGACACGTGGAAGTTGAGGATTATGGTAGAATTTTTGAAGGCCACCGTACTCCACCCAAGGAGGAGTACTCCTCCTACGCAGCTGTATGGCTTCCCTAGGCTGGGCTGGCAGATCAGATTTTCAGTTTTGCTACTTGTGCATTCAAGGCCCTCCAAGACACTTCCAGCTGCATTTGATCCGGGTAGATGACCCCTAAAACACATCCTAAGCCTAAGGAAGGGTAACCTAGAGTAATTTACAACCTCCCCAATCCATATTACTCCTCCATTGATCCATTTCCAAGGAGAATAGAAGGGGAACACAAAGGGAGGACCAAGAAGACACACACCAAGTTCATCTTACACACACTCCATCTCACTTTCTCTCTATCATCCAAACACTCACTTGACATTCCAAACTCAGATCATATCACTAACATAACACCACCATATCACCATCCTATCACCACTCTCAAACACTCACCAAAACAACAAACAAACTCACAACAAACAACTCTCTCAAAACACAAACACAATCACCTCTAGAAAAGCAACAAAAAAGTCTTCCCTTGGAAGCAAAAGAAGCACATGGTAGGTAAATATATCTTCTTGTAATCTCCATACATGTTAGAAGTATCTCTTCATGTAGTTTGTTAAGAGGTCTAGCCACTTGTTAGGCAAGACCTCCATTGATGAACCAAATATGTAATACTTGTTGTCTCTTGCCATGTTCTTGTTTCAATGAATATTTGTGTTGTTCATTTGAGTTTTTCTACCTTTTTATGATGTTAATATTGTATATATTATCTATGTTATACATTTTTAATGTTCATGTTGTTTATTTGGGGAGATTTTCCTAAGACTAGCATGTGTTTCATACAAAACCCTTCAAATCTGTCCATGTTTGTCTTTCTCAAAGAAAAACATCATCAATTCATGACTAAGTAAGTGATTTTCCATACCTTTTGTGTTACTAACATGTATATCCATTCACACACAAAATTTCATATTCATAGCACTTCATTTGGTTGAGTTTTGATGTTTGTTTTCATGATGTATGTGGCCGTCCAGTAGATTTTGAGTCTAGACCACTCTGTCTTGTCACCTCTATTACTCAAACTAAACGTGGTTTTTGGTCTTAGTTCATAAAAGAGTTTTTGTTCTTCACATAATGAGAAAAATTATAATGTAAATATCATAGTTTTCCAACAAGTATAAGTGGCTCTTTCCATTTTTTGTTTCAACTCTTTGCTCTAAGATTGATGTACTTGCTGTTCTGACATCAAAATGTCAGAGGTCTTTAGATCAACTTAAACTTTCTTTATGGCCTTTAAACTTGGCATGATTAATATTGAATATGTCATGAAAAAATTTCATGCTTTGTGTTTTCCCTAATTGCAAATTTTTCATGATACAAATGATAGATATTTTGTGGATATACATCATGTTTCCTGTTCTGACTGCTTTTGAGTTCATTTTGCATAACTTGTTTTGACATCATAAAATGATCCTAAAATAAATACAAAAATAATGATTGATATTTAACATGTTAGTAAGGATTAAACACCCTTTAATTCCATATTGCATGAATTTTGAGATAGGTACATCAAAGGAGAATGGGCAACAGTCCATAAACTGGACATGGACTTGAACTTGAACACTTATTTTGACATGGGATTTGTCTCCCATTTATCACCATTTGCACATAATAATCCCCCACCCCTTTTGTTCTATCCTTCACTTGATATGAATGCTCAAAACCATTTTCAAAACCAAGTGAGAGTCCACCCAAACCGACTCTCATTTGTGAGTTTAAGCAAACATACCTAGAATAGGAAGACTCCTTTGTACATAAAATCACCACTTTTGTTAAGGCATAAAAACAAGACATAAAATTAACTTAAGAGGCATGCATGCTAGAGACCATCATGGGCGAGGAGAGTGCCTAACCCCTTCTCTTCTCGTAACTTAGCCCCCGAACCCACTTTCTCTGAACAAAAGGTTTTATCTTCGTTTTTTCCTAAAATAAAGCGAGGTGGCAACTCTTGCATTTGTTTAAAACTTTGAGAGGAAACCATTGTGTGAAACCGAACGCGGGCTATCATAGTGGCGACTCTGCTGGGGACATTTTCTTAGTGGGCTAGACTCTAAATTTTGTGCATGCCATGCTTTATATGATTTGCCTTGTTTGTATATATTTATGCCTAACATCTTTTTTGTAGGGACGTTTCTTTTACCTTTAATGTGTATATTTGAGTGGTGAATGTTTCCCTTTACATGAAAAACAAAAAAAAATGGAAAAAATGAAAAACCAAAAAAGATTTTCTTATTTTTACTTGGTTTCAAAAGAAAAATCATTTTCAAACAAATAGATACCTCACACACGTGCACATTTTTGAACTTGCGATATGGAACTGTACACCTTAGGGAGTGTTATCTGAGGACATAAGGGAGCTCATCGACTTCCCGATAGGGTCCGCGGTTGACATTCCCGCCCCAAAGCGTGCCTACTTGTCATTGCGATGGGTATAAGCCTAGCCTTCCCTTCCGAAACCTCGAGTCCATGTTTTCAAAATGACACGTCCTTGACTTCATGCCGGTTTTTGTCTTGAAATTTCCCTTTAATCCTATGAGTTCCCAAAAGAAAGGTTATAAACAACCTCAATTGTGGATATCATGTGGAATTCTTGGATTGACTTGAAATTGCCAAGACCCTCACATAGACCGTTACCGAATGGTGGATCCCAGAAAGAGTTTAGACCTTTCGCTAGGGGCTTGGACATCCAATAGTACATGTGAAAAATTTTGGTCCTATACTTTGGATACGGTATCCACTATTCCAGGACTCAATTGAAATACGTGTCAAAACGAAGCAAGGTGCTTATCTGGCATTCATAGGTTTGTGCGTTGCTTGCGCTTCAAATTTTGAAAAAAAAAGTTTAGTTTCTTTAGTTCATAAACCTTTCTCCATTTGCACATAAAGCTTCTTCCCCCAAAAATCTAAAATAGGTTTCCTTTTTTCATCCGTCTTGTAGAGGGAGAGTTCTTCTTGTTCTCTAGCGCAACATTCGAGGTCCGTTCCAAGCATCAATTTGATCAAATCTATACTCCGGTCTTCCTCATCAATAATGGCCAACAAAGGACAGACATCATCATGTATGACTAGGGGCTTGCCGGACTTTGAGCCAGGGTTTGCAATGGAACAGTGGTTAGAAAGACGCTTGAACGATCACACCAATCGTATGATCAGCCTATTCCAGGGGCATCAAGAAGAAATGTTAGACCTTGTGGCTACTCTTTTGAAGAAATTGGAGCTCAAAGATCTCCAAGCACCCCAGTTCCAGAATGTCAATTCCAACCCGAACTTTCACTCCACCCAAGATATGAGGTTCGTAACTTGTAATGATATCCGTACTGGAGCTAGCCGAAAGGTGAAAACAAACAATTTGAGCCCTACTGCCTCTCTAGAGATACATGAAACTCCAGTGAAACCTACAAGGATCTATGCATCAAGCGGTTCACAAAAAAGGGTTCGCCACAATGGCAGGCACTTTGATGATTTGAACACCCCAATGTCTGTAATCTTCCGTGAATTAAGCACTCAACGATTGCTAAAACCAATAAAGGGATATCAGCTAGAAAATCTTACACGCGGGAATTGAATGAGGATTTATCAATATCACCAAGTCCATGGTCACGATACCAACTCATGTTGGGCACTCAGGAAAGCAATCAAAGACCTTATTGACAAGGGAGTCATTGGGGTGCCCATGCCAGAGTTAAGCCATCTGAGTAACAATCTTGATGCCCAAAGGCCTGTGACTTTATGCTACATAAAACCCCACTGGATTCCGAAGTCTCGCAGCCATGCACCAATAGTCAAAGCCAAGGAAAAGAGCTTGGTACAAAATAGGGATATGAAGTTCTATGAATTCGATATCCCACTGTCCAATGTCTTCTATGGGTTGGTTGCTGTTGGGTATGCCCACTTATATCTCATGTTTTTAATGTTAGATTTGATTGATACACTATCTAATTTATATTTTATGGACTTTAGGACCCTATGTAAGAAGTATGTATACTTTAATTTTTAGACAGTCCATTTTATAAACTAGGCTTTGTAATAGGATTAATGCCATAATTTTTCTAAGTATCAGTAAGCCTTTGCGCGCCTCAAACTCGCTTAGCATGCCCAAATGCAAGATGATGCGCCTCATGTATTGGTTCTCCCCATCCCATTGATGTGCCAAATCCAATACTGTGTGCCTAAGACTTTGGTGCGCCTCTTAAAACTTAGCGCGCCTATTTGAATATAGCGCGCCTAGTTATCCTAGTGCACATCAATGTTCATAGCGCGCCTATCATATCATGTGCTCCATAAAAAATTTCAATACTTAAACAAATTTGAAGACTTGTGAAGATATGAAGACTCCAGTATTCAAACTCAAAGCCAAAATCCAATGGTGAATCAAAGTTTTGAGAAGCACTCAAGATGAAGACATTTGTCCTCAACGACTCTCAAATACTTTGTGTCTATCGGCTATAATTGGACACATGCTCCAATCAACGAGCTACAACACATGGATTCTCAACAGCTGCATTTCTCAAGCTCACTATAAAAACTTCATAACTTTAAATCTTTGAAGTTTCTATAATTCACGCTTTGAGAGAGAAGTTAGAAGATTTGAAGATTGTTCTTATATTTCCCAAATTTCCAAGATCACCTTCATATATTCATCACTAGCCCAGATCCTAAAAGCCTAGTAACACTTTAGTTTTATTGTGCTCTCAATCTGATAGATCTAAAGAGCCTTGAAACTAAGAACACACACTCACCTCATCAAGTTTGATTACTTAGATCTTTCTTGAAGAGATACACTGATTTTAGTCTAAGATTTGTTCTTTCATAGATAATATATCTTGAGTTGATCATACTCAAAAGTTGTAATCTGTAATCAAACTCATAATATAAGATCTCTATTAGAAATCAAAGACTAACCATCTTGGTGGAGGACGTAGATCTTTCCACGATCGAACCTCTCCAAATAGCGCTACTTTACTATTTGCAATTTACTTTCAAGTTTTCAATTTCATCTTACTATTTGCTTGTTTGTCATTTGCAGATTTTGGATATAGTTGTGTTTGTGAGTTATTGCCTTAGTTCCATTTTACACACTCTTTAAGCCAAATTACTTAGTATGTGTGTGCGCCCTCCTTTCCATTGTTTGCGCTCCGTTTACTTTACTAAATTCCGCTGTGCATTTCACTCTATCTTTGGAGCGCCGCTTAAAGGACTTAGTGCACATTTGCAATTGAATTTTCAAGGGTTAGAAAATAATTTCAAAACAGCTATTCACCCCCCCCACTTTAGCTATTTTTCATACCCTTGTTTCCCTTTGGGACCAATAAGTGGTATCAGAGAAAACACCTTTATAAAACTTCTTTTTGTTTTTCAAGCTTAACAGCTTGGGTGCCGATTCGATATGACAAAATCAAAACCTATGGCAACTGCAAACCACACATGTTCCTGTCTTTAATGAAGATCACTTTGACGTATGGAAATTTAGCATCTTGACCCATCTCAACTCTATTGATGAAAGGCTTCATGACACCATGGTTTGTGGACCTTACTTACCAATGATAGCAAATCCAAATCCACGTATAAACGCTGCTCAACCAACCATTCGAAAACCAAAGGAACAATGGACTGAAGAAGAAGCAAGAAGAGTTGGAAATGATGGAAAAGCAAGAAACATTCTCTTAAACACTCTAAGCATGGAAAAAACAACAAGTCATGCATTGTGCTACTGTAAATGAATTATGGGATGCTATTTATGTTGGAGATTATGCCCTAGGACCTTGACAAAGGCCTTACGTTATGTCATGTTCACATTTGTTATGGAGATAACAACCTGTATCAATTGGGTAATCATGATGGCCTGCTAGGACCCGCTCATGATTTATGAGAACAAATGTGTTTGGACTCATTGCCAACTTGATATAATCCTATGGGGTCACACACAATAGAACGAATTGTTAAAAAGGCAAAAGGCTGATTTTTTTGGTATGGCACGGTCACGACCGGGCCAAATGGCACGACTTTGCCAATAATCACCAGCTGGGATCGTTCGGGCGCACCAATTGGCATGACCGTGCCAATTATAGGGCATGACCGTGAAAAAGGTGCTTGGACCGAATTTTGGTCAGTTTAATTGGTTGACGGGATTAGGTCTCAAGGGTCCTTATGTTGGGTTTTGATGCATCATGCGCAGCGGAATAAACAGATAAAATCAAACACCCAAGAGCCCGGATCCGTGCATGTTGATTAAATTAAATACAAGATGAAAGAAACATACCCTTGAAGATCGAATCCATGAACACGGACTTTAAAGAGTTAAAGCAAGCACCCTCTATCGGTATCCACACGTCGAACGGATATCAAGAACACCTTCTTGATCTGGATTGCTAGACCCAAGGCTTGATGAAGAAACGATTTCTTCGTAAGAATTATTTTGCTTCATTGATTATTGAGTTTTTATGATTATAAATCTCAAAACTAATAATCCCCTCTATATGTGTATAACTGTTTCTCAAACAACATGTTATGATTTCTAAAGTCAACCTTTTTTTTTTCTCAAACCCGACTGCACACATATATAATAGGGTATAAACCTAATTCCTTTTGGGATCAGAATTCCTTGTCAAACAAGAGATCTGAACAAACTGTTTTCCGTCTGGACAAACCATCCGTACGGATTGGTTGGGTGGCTCCCAAACCATCCGTACGGATCCTTCCAGCAGGATCCAGTTTTTCCAGTTTTCTGTGCCTTATTCAATCCGTTCTATTGTGTGTGATCCAATAGGATTATACTAAGTTGGCAACGAGTCCGAACGAGTCAGAACCCGTAAGTCATAAGCGGACTCTAGCAAGCCATTATGACTACCCAATTAGTATAACTTTGAAAGCCCAAAGTAACCTTATAAAACATATCACAATCCCTTTGTCACACGATATCATATTGGACATAAGTCATGGTCCACGTCAACTTATGTTGTCCAATGCTTTTTCGATCTCGAGTAGATTGATATGAGCAAAAGACATTTATCGTATCAATTCATTTGGGTACGGCCGTACACTATTATCAATCTCACTCATCGAGTGGCCATGCAGATATCTCTCTTGAGAGAGGGATAAATCCCATCTTGACTTATCATTCTTCCCTACAAGAATCCGATTATGCCAATCGTAGCCTTTATAACTTCCCGGTTAGGGGTAACGTTTGAGTACGTCAAACATAATGTTCTTCATGTGGAAGACTATGATAATCTCAGGTCTAAGGATGAATGATATAACTATTATGAGATTTAATTATGACATTTGACCATGACATAAATCTCATAACGGGTCTATCCAGTACTTGTTCTCCAACATGTACCCACAATTTTAATCCGCATCCTATGCGCTATAATCATCATATGATTATCCATTAAACTCATGCTAGCCCTTCATAAGTGCTAGGGACATTGATCATTATAATAAACATGCAAAAGATATAATAATCAGGTTTGTTATCTCTATAACAATAAAGTTATGATATAACTCATAGGCCTTTCTCAAGGGCCTAGGGCATAATATCCAACAATCTCCCACTTGCACTAGGCCTAATCAACGCGTATCCAATACCCATTGAGCTTAGTTATGATATCCATCATAATTGCAAACGAGCTTATGTAGGATAATTATCCTTGTTATTATCATGAGGTATTTTGCATATTTTGACATCTCCCATCTTTGACGATTTCTCGAGTAAGATAGAAATGTCTGAGTATATGTCTAGATAAGATATTAGTCCCTTGACTTGTGTAATAATGATTATTGACACAATGAAGGTACATTAAATTAGTGACACTAGAAACGATTTCTATTTTACTAATTAGAATCTTAATCTTAACATTTTTGTAGTTGCATCTCATGCCACTAGATACTCAACCTTTTATAGAATAGTAATGGTCCATTTAGAACTCTTTTAACACCATTATTAGATGTAAACATGTATTTATACTGCAATATTTATCTTTGTTGGTTTATAAGAATGCATCTATGTAACTATTACAAGATCATCTTTCATTCCATCAAAGATCAAGAACGCATCCTTTAGTTCCTTTTAGAGAACATAAGAGCGTTTCTTAACTAGTGACTCTCACTAGGATCCAATTGGTATTATCTCATCATATTCCAAGTATATGAGACATCCGATCTTAGTACATTATCATGGCTTACATGATAGATCCAATTACCAAAGCATATGGAATCCTAATCATGTACTCTTGCTCATTAGACTTTCATAAGTAACCTCTCCAAGAGTCTTGCATAGTGAACTTTTCACTATCTTGTCTTTACTAGTACTTTGACTTTAACCAAACAACATTTTAGACTTATCTTCATAAATCTAAATTTCAATGATATAGGTGGCTTTTATCCAAGTCTTTCATTTAGAAACTATTTCAGAATGAATTATATGTCAACAACATATATATATGACTAGGAATAATATTATGCTCCCACTAAATTTATTGTAATCACAAGTCTCATCTTTGATGAATTCAAACTCTTTGAATACTACATCAAAATGAAATTTCACTCCAAGTAGTTTGCTTCAATCCATCTCATGAATTTCTGCAACTTGCATATTTTATTAGAATTTTATGGATCAATCAAAACTTTTAGGTTGTATCAAACACATCCTAATGTAAGTTCCTGTTAAGGAATATAGTTTTGACATCCATCTGTCATATTACATATTCAAAATATGAAGTCATGACAATTAGAATTCTAATAACATTAAGCATGACTATGGGTGATAAAGTTTCATCATAATCAACATTATGAATTAACTTTTCTCAGTTAGTCGTGCTTTATCAGTATGCACCTTGCGATCCATGTCCGTTTTCTCCAAGAAAACTCATTTTCTATCCTATGGTTTTTAAGCCTTAGGGTAGTACAATCAAGTTCGAAACTTAATTATGATACATAGATTGCACTTTTAGACTTTATGACTCCAAGTCATTGATCCAAATCCGGAGCGGACTTTGCATCTTGATAGGTAATAGGTCAATCATTCGCAATGATATCTTCCCTATTACTTTCAATTACGAGAAATCAATATTTCTTGTTATAGATAGTATCCTATAAGTTATGCAAATTTCTTGTGTATACTTGAACGAATTTCCACAACTCTTTGTGAAACTTTATTCAACTTCCATCTTAGGTTCCATGTCATTTTCTGGGTCTCGAACTCTTTGAGATACATTTTACTCCCACTAGTTCTTTAGAGATAAACGATTTATCTAGAAAGTTCTATTTAGAGTAACAAACAATTTGTACTCTTTAAAGGGTGTAAGATTAATATCTTTAAGATATCCCGTGAAAATACATTTACTAGATTTAGGTGTGATTTTATCCAAGACAACACTTTTTTCAAAAGTATCACATCACAAATCCTTATGAAAGGCAAAACAAGTTTTCTTTCATTCCATATCAAATATGGTACATTTAGAACCTCCTTAGATGAAACTCAATTTAGTGTAAGTGTAGCTGTTTCCAGAAGGATAATTAAAGATCAACTTTGACTTATTATGAGGCGAAAAACTGTAGTTTTAGACAATCTGTAAACTTCTGGAACGGGGTCCATACGGATTTAGATTAGGCGTACTCCTGATATTCAGCCGTACGGATCTTGTTTCCAGTTTCAGTTTTTCTTTTTCTGCAGACTTTCTGCAGAATACTCATAAAGTCCAAGGCTCAAATATTCGTTACTTTGATTAGATCAGAGTACTTAATACTTTTGCCATGAAATACCGAAAACCTTTCCAAGCATTGTTACTTTAATGAACCTCATACACCAATATGTATTAATCCAGAAGAGTTCTTCCTTCTACTACCATTAGTAAAAGGTATCTTCATCAATTTCTAAGATTCACATATATCACATGATTCGAAATCATGTGAATTTAAAACCCCGTCCCATGGAATTTTATATATGTATTTCTTATCATTGATATAGACATCTATGCTTTAAGAATGTAACGCTTACATCCTTAGATTCAGATTTCCTTTATTTACGTTTATACTCATTATTTTGTTCTTCCAAGATAAGGATATAAAGTCCAATTTACATGATTAGCAATACAATAAAGCAAATCATATTTAATGGAACACTTTCTTATTCGAAATAAGAGATATCCATAATTTTCTAATGAAGAAACCAAAATAATATTTCTACTTAAAATAAGAACATAGCACCATTTGTTCAAAACAAATATGAACTTATTAGGTAAAGACACTTCGCAAGTTCCTATGAATAATGTTGCAACCATTGCATCATTATTGCTTTACCTTCCTTAAGTAGAATTTTAACATAAATACTTGAAGTGGTAGTCCAGCTACCCTTCCTTTTGATCTTTTAATTCAAATTGTAATTTCTCCAACGGTCCTATTGCCAAGGTAGAGATTACTTTCTTTGGATTTTAGGTTTTATCCACAAATATTTTCTTAGGCTTGACAACTCTTGTCTTGCCTTTATCTTAAATCATTTGTCCTTATTAACCTTTAGAGTTTGAGAAGGTTTCCATTTGATAATAAGACATAGCATTTTAAACATTAAATATCTCTCATGAATTAATATCAAATCCGTTGTTAGTTCCAAACCAACTTGATAACCAAGCCAACTAAGGTAATTAATATGTTTCTCTATGTTCAAAACATGATAACTTATTAACATACCTTTCATTCATCACATGAATGTTAGGCTCTAATCAATCTCAAACTTTATTTGCCTCTCTTGCTTGTAGGAACGTTTCCTACGAGATTTCTTATCGCCTAAGCATTCATACGTTTTAGATACTTCTAAAGTTCCAAACACATGATAGCAAGTCGTAGGACAGTTGACATCTATAGAATCATCCACATGTTTCTAATCAATGTCTTTGTCCACCCTTAAGGCATAAGGTTTCTTAGGAATATGATTTATTAAGAATTCATAAATTCCGTTCTTGCTTTAGAACAATTCTTAAGCTCATGACTAGGTCAAGGAAGTTGATCTTATTCTCTTTAAGTGGGGTCTATTGCAGTGATTATACATGATTATAGTTTAAGACTTTCTATAAAATATGCAAATAAATATACACATATATTTCATACTATTATCATTTAGAGACATATAATGTATTTCATAAATACTCCCACTAAATTATACACCTTCAAATACAACAATTGTATAATATAATTTAAGTAGGCTAAGATCCGTATTTCACCCAACTTTGAGTCGGCTAGGGCATGACTGCTCAAAATCAAGTTATTTAGGTAGATAACTCTTTATCAATCACATCATATGTAACTCTTAGATCTTTTATGAGATTGTTAGACATCTTATGTCAAACATGTTTTAATCTCATATGTGCCTTAGGCCCAAAACTGTTTTGATAGCCCAATTAACTCAAACCATTTTAAACGTATAGGAAACTCTGATTCACTCATCTTGCTCATAGATGAATAGAATTAATGCACCTACGCTAGGGCGTAACCCATATAAAACTACCCATGTACTCACATGTGTTTTAATCATGGATTGGCACTTGACTTAAGTTTTAAGAAGGTTTATTTGCTTAGAGATATGCATCATATATTTAATTATGTCATAATATAACATAGTCTTTGCATAATCAAGGTTAACTAATCAAATTAATTAACAGAAGCAAAATCTTGTGATTCAATTATGAAGCAACATTGTGGGGACGGAATCTAAATTATCTGTAAATGATTTACAGATTGGATATTTCATTCGCATTCCCAGAAACAAGGCGTAAGCCTGCCATTGATCCATGCAATGAATTAATCCAAATATAGTTTCCTTCTCGGCAAACTATTTGCACTTTGTATAGGGATAAATTCTGAAACTTTGAGATTACACTAACCTTAAACTCCTTTAAGATTATGATCTCAGTAACTGTTTGGACTTATGAACTGAAATATGTTTCAGGAAACACGGTTTTCAAAACCTGCCGTCTGAAACAAATCAGAATCAGTAATGCCCAAACCATCCGTATGGATGTTTCTGGAAGCATCCAGATTTATCCGTACAGCTCTTTCATACATGTCACATAAACTCTGAACTCTTCAGAATTCTGAAACTGTATCCGCAGAGCATCTTGAAATTGAGAGCACAAACCATACAGACGAAACTAAGCCAAAAGGCATCCACATTTCCGTACTAAGATCAAGGAGCCAAGTAACTTCTCTATACGGTCGAAACTAAGCCAAAAATGCATCCACATTCTCGTATAGATTGGTCACATGTCTCAAGACCCTTTCATTGTCTCTTATTCTCACAGATTACAGCAATTCTAAACTCTTTAGAACTCTGATTTCTGCATCCTTTCTGAATTCT
Organism: Campanula takesimana; assembly: GCA_026119855.1. Taxonomy (NCBI): domain Eukaryota; kingdom Viridiplantae; phylum Streptophyta; class Magnoliopsida; order Asterales; family Campanulaceae; genus Campanula; species Campanula takesimana. The sequence continues at coordinate 57,917 of JAOWBW010000658.1, read as the reverse complement.
TCGGCCAAAAACTGCTTCAGGAAACACGGTTTCGAAAACCAACCATCTGAAAGCAGTTTCCAGTTTCCAGATTCGAATTCTGTAAACAATTTTCAGAATAATATGAACACTAGAAAACAAAATCAAATCTGAAAATTTCCAAACTAACCGTATGGATCAGTTTGGCATCATCCAAACCATTCGTACGGATCCATTGGTAGGATCCCAGATTTCCAGGTTTTTCAGAATTTCAGAAATTCGACCAAATCCAATATCATGTTTGTACATAATCAGATTACAGAAATATGAATTTACAGATTACGAATTTAATTAGATCTAATCAATATCATGAATAAACAATTTATTATATATGTAAATTATATCTAAATTATCAATACACATAATCCAATTATTTATTAATAATCCCAACATGCAATTATTTATATAGATCAAATCAATATAATAATCATATAATCCCCATGTCATGCTCATAAACCTTTATATCTCATATATAAAAATCAAATCACGCATTCATCTTATTATCATTTAGATATCATATAATCGAATTAAACAATTTCAACATCATATACTAAAATAATCAACAACAAACAGGGCTCTGATACCACTATTGGGTTTTGATGCATCATGCGCAGCGGAATAAACAGATAAAATCAAACACCAAGAGCTCGGATCCGTGCATGTTGATTAAATTAAATACAAGATGAAAGAAACATACCCTTGAAGATCGAATCCATGAACACGGACTTTAAGGTGTTAAAGTAAACACCCTCTATCGGTATCCACACGTCGAACGGATATCAAGAACACCTTCTTGATCTGGATTGCTAGACCTAAGGCTTGATGAAGAAACGATTTCTTCGTAAGAATTATTTTTCTTCATTGATTATTGAGTTTTTATGATTATAAATCTCAAAACTAATAATCCCCTCTATATGTGTATAACTGTTTCTCAAACAACATGTTATGATTTCTAAAATCAACCATTTTTTTTTCTCAAACCCGATTGCACACATATATATTAGGGTATAAACCTAATTCCTTTTGGGATCAGAATTCCTTGTCAAACAAGAGATCTGAACAAACTGTTTTTTGTCTGGACAAACCATCCGTACGGATTGGTTGGGTGGCTCCCAAACCATCCGTACGGATCCTTCCAGCAGGATCCAGTTTTTCCCGTTTTCTGTGCCTTATTCAAGCCGTTCTATTATGTGTGACCTAATAGGATTATATTAAGTTGGCAACGAGTCCGAACGAGTCAGAACCCGTAAGTCATAAGCGGACTCTAGCAAGCGATTATGACTACCCAATTATTATAACTTTGAAAGCCCAAAGTAACCTTATAGAACATATCACAATCCCTTTGTCACACGATTATCATATTGGACATAAGTCATGGTCCACTCAACTTATGTTTTCTAATGCTTTCTCGATCTCGAGTAGATTGATATGAGCAAAAGACATTGATCGTATCAATTCATTTGGGTACGGCCATACACTATTATCAATCTCACTCATCGAGTGTCCAAGCAGATATCTCTCTTGAGAGAGGGACAAATCCCATCTTGACTTATCATTCTTCCCTACAAGAATCCGATTATGCCAATCGTAGCCTTTATAACTTCCCGGTTAGGGGTAGCGTTTGAGTACGTCAAACATAATGTTAATCATGTGGAAGACTATGATAATCTCAGGTCTAAGGATGAATGATATAACTATTATGAGATTTAATTATGACATTTGACCATGACATAAATCTCATAACGGGTCTATCCAGTACTTGTTCTCCAACATGCACCCACAAGTTTAATCCGTATCCTATGCGCTATAATCATCATATGATTATCCATTAAACTCATGCTAGCCCTTCATAAGTGCTAGGGACAATGATCATTATAATAAACATGCAAAATATATAATAATCAAGTTTGTTATCTCTATAACAATGAAGCTATGATATAGCGCATAGGCCTTTCTCAAGGGCCTAGGGCATAATATCCAACAACTTAAGGGTTAAGGATTTTAGAGTATAAATAATCCTCTTTCAACAGCCATTATTCATGGGTAATCCATATGTTTAAGAAATATATTCTTGAGCCTAATTTGAGAATCAAAAGCTCAAGAACACCAAAATTCATATAACATTTGAAGATTAGAAAAGCGTGTTTTCTAATGATTGGATCTAGCAGTCCGGATCTAGAATTTTTCTAGATATTCGTTCGCGTGTGGATACACATAGAGGGTGCTTCCTTTAGCATCTCAAGTTCGTGTTCCTGTGATCGTGATTCGAAGAACGTGGAGAAGATCAAATCATAAAGCTTGAAGATTTGAAGATCTGAAATTTTAAACGCACAACAACGGTTAGTATTCTAAATTCATCTTCCTATTAATTTAATCATCATGAATGGATCTTGGGGCTTAGGGTTTTGTTGAATTTTCTATTGCCATTTTCTGCTACGTATGGACACTCAAAACCCTACAGTAGTATCAGAGCCCCGTTCATGTATGATTATTTTAATATTATCATGTTAAATATATGATTTGATTATATGATCTAGCATGATGAGAATTTAGAATAAATGATTTATGTGAATTGTTTGGAGAAACAATTATATAAGATATAGTATGATTATGAACAAGGTTTTCAAGTTGCATGATTAATATGATTAATCTATTTATCGGATCATCAATCTCTTTAATTGGATTATTGAATTGATGATTCTTGATCTTGAAGAACAAATTGTTTGTTCTCAGGGTTTGATGTTTATGATAATTTGATTATCATAAATAGTTGAATCCTTAAAGGATCAAGATTTGATAAATTGCATTCATGCAGTTCGCGTGTAATACACGTTTTCGTGCAAATTTTCTTCCATAATTTTCGTGAAGCGCACGTGCAGTCCAGAATTTTCGTGCAGAATTTCGTGCAGTTCGCGTGCAATGCACGAATTCGTGCAGATTTTTCGTGCAATTCGCGTGCAGTGCAGATTTCTGAATTCGTGTTTTCAGACTTAGAGATGCATTGTAGAATACGTATTGTTCATGGAATTGGATTCTATGAAGTTATGTATTCTTAATAGAGTTGGACTCTATGAAAGAATTTATTATTCAATATGTATTATACCTAGAGTAGGACTATATGAAAATCTCAAATTCATAATTATATTCACATAGTATCCGTTCATTAATTAATTGGATTAATTATACCTTTGTTATGCTCGTTGCTATATGAAAGAACCTTCTTGAAAATTTAAGTCATGTGCCAATCCATATTAAAACACATGTGAGTACACCGGGTAGTTTTATGTGGGCTCTGCCAAAGCGAGGTCCATTAATTCTATCCGTGTATGAGCATGATGAGGAAACAGTGATTCCTATACGTTTAAAATGGTTTGACTTAATTAGGCTATCAAAACAGTTTTGGGCCTAAGGCACAAGATGAGATTAAAACATGTTTGACATAAGATGTCTAACAATCTCATAAAAGATCTAAGAGTCATATATGATATGATTGATAAGAGTTATCTACCTAAATAACTTGGTTTTGAGCAGTCGTGCAAAAGCCGACTCAAAATTGGGTGAAATATGGATCTTAGCCCACATAAATTGTATTATACAATTGTTGTATATGAAGGTTATATAATTTAGTGGGAGTATTTTTGAAATACAATAATTATCTCTTAAATGATTGTTATGAAATATAAGTGTATATTTATTTGCATATTTCTGTAGAATGTTATATTATACTTTAATTATTTTTATTACTACGATCAGTTCTTTAAAAAGACAAAGTTAAAAGAGAATGAAATTAATTTCTTTGATTGGATCATGAGCTTAAGAATTGTTTTAAAGCAAGAACGGAAATTATACATTCTTAATAATCCTAAGTAACCTAAATTGCAATATTAATTTGATTAATATGTTCCGTACGATCATCAAAATTTAATTTGCTTAACTTGTTGATGATCTTAGATTCATGAATAAATTGTTTATTCTTGGTTTTGATGATCATGATGATTGGATCACCATGAACACCAAATCCTAATTGAATCAAGGAAAGCAATTCTAGGATAAATTCTAGAAATTTAAAATCTACTTTTCGTGGTGCACGGCCGAGCGTATGGATGGCCAAAACTGGTTCCGGGCCCGGTTCCGGTTCGGAACCGGCGGTTTCGGTTTGGCATATATGTGACCCTGAACCGGCCCATACTTACCCCGGTTTCGGTTCTGGTTGGAACAATCCGGTTCCGGCCCCCCCTTTAAAATTGAAAAACAAGGGATTTTCGGTCTGGTTCCAGTTCCGGTCTGGTTCGCCATTTATGTGAACCGTAACCGGCCTGGATGAATTGTCGCGACACCGACCCCGCGGGCCCGGAGTGCCCGAGCTGCACGTCGACTTAAACAATAGACTCTAAAATAGTGAAGATAAAAATTTCCTTTTTATACCAAAGATGATAACACAAAGTTTTGAAATCCAACTAGAACAACAAAATATAAACTAGTGTAAGCTCCACAAGCTCACACCCAAAAATAATAAAATATACAAATTCTAATGACGTCAAGTTTGGTACAACTATTCCCCAAAAGGTAACACATTTATGTAATGTAAACCCACGAATAACGACTTGCCCAAAAGCCCAACCCTCGCGACGTCCTCCTCGTGATCAGCGAGTCTAATCCTTTCCTCCTGGGGGGGGGGTTAAGGAAAAACAAAGATAAAATAAAGGGGGGTGAGATAAATCTCAATAAGTTACTAATGCAACTACATGACATGCTATGATGCAATAAGCAATAAGCAATAATGAATATCACATAGCACGTAGCAATTATCATTTAACAGATAGCAGCGAAAATAAACAAGTAACAAAGGATATTAGCCAAGGTTTTCCAACTGATAGAACCAAATAAAGGTCGTTGCGCAGCTTCAACAATCAACAATCAACATCTTCATAGTAGCATGAAAGCTTGAAGAGAAAACCCCCGGTACCGGAACCAATAACAAAGAGGGGACAGTGACATACAGTCAAAGCCCAAAAACTAATAGCTAAAGTGCTCACAAAGGGGCTAGCTCATCTCACATCCAAGGCCAATCTGGAGGAGGGAAATAATGGGGCAAAACAATGGTCAACATCATAATGGACTTGGCTTGTGCCATCATAATGTTTCGCATCGCCCGAAACACACACAAATACCAGCTGGACTTTCAAGTAAAGGCTACGTAATAAAATACTAGCACGATAAACAACTAATGATTCCAAAGTAGGGAACCATTCCAAATAAATTACCACAAAGGTAAACCAATCCAAACAACACATCAAGGATGGATCACATTCCCAAAATGATACTTAATCAAATTCCATAACATATTTATTCACAAAAGAATCAATTCCAATTAATAAAGTGTTCCACGATGTTAACTTAGGTTAATTAGAAGAATAAGACCTAAACTAGGTAAGCCATTATTCTTAAACCAAGCAAAAAGGAGATTTCTGGAACAGGGGGCGGGCGGGCGCCTGGAGGGGGTCGGGCGGGCGCCTAATTGACCAGAAGGTCTGGCCGCATAAAAAGCTGGGTAGGTAGGCGCCTGGTCCAACCCGGGCGGGTGCCTGGTCTGGTTCTTGGCCGGGAATCAGCAGCTGGGTTCTTCATTTTTCTTACCCATTTCACACATTCTCAAAATCCACCACAACCAACTTTCCACCAAGCATTAATATGAACCAAAACAACTTATAACTAGAAAGGGGACCTAAATAACATCCTTTATAACTCCAAACCCCCATCATTCCTAACAATCACCAATTTTAACGAAAAACCAAAATAAATTCCAAATAAATCCCAAACTCAATCAAACATCAAATATAACAACTAAAGCATTATATGAACATGATATGAACAATTTAGCATAACAATGGGGGAAAAGCAACTTACTTGGAATTTCTCAAAGATGACGGAATTCAAATATTTTTAGCTCCCTACGATCCTATCGACGATCTAAACACATTTCATAAAATGAGCACCAAGAAATAGAGGGAGGAAGATGACTAAAAATGAGGAAGAAGGGAAGGAGTTCTTACCTTTCCACAATTGGAGGAGAGAGAGAGAAAGAGTATGCTGGGAGAGATGAGGGAGTAAGGTGAGGAAGAGAGTGAGGGAGAAGAAAGAGTAGGGAGGGAGTAGGAAAAATGATTTGAAAACTTACACTTAGGCCCCCTCCTCACTACCTAGTACAAATAAACCCATATCACCCTTCTACCCAATTAACACAATATCAACCAATAATGCTAGGCACAATTTAATATTATGAGATATAAAATGCGCACAAATATTCAAATAAATAAATAATTCAAATAATTAATTAAGTCACAACTAAATAATTAAATATTTATTATTAGAAAATAGAGACGGGTTTTCGGGTCGTGACATTCACTCCCCCTTAAAGAAAATTCGACCCGAATTTTAACGAGACTTACCCGAATTGAAAAGCCATGGATATTTCTTCTCTATCTCATCTCGAAGCTCCCACGTCGATTCCTCAACATTGTGATTCTTCCAAAGGACTCTAACCAACGCAATGCTCATGTTCCTCAACTCTTGAACCTTGAAATCAAGAATCCGAACCGGTCGTTCCTCGTAGGTCATATCGAGCTCTATATCCTCCGGCACCCTCGGTAACACGTGAGATGGATCATGAACATACTTCCGAAGCATAGAAACGTGAAAAACGTTATGTAACCGGTCCAAAGATGATGGTAACGCAAGTCGATACGCAAGCAGTCCCACCTTTCCCAGAATCTCAAACGGACCTATAAACCTCGGAGCTAATTTTCCTTTCTTCCCGAACCTTCGAATACCCACCTTCGGAGATACTTTCAAGAACACAAAATCACCGGTCTGAAAACTAAGATCTCGCCTTCGGTTATCTGCATAGCTCTTCTGTCGACTCTGGGCTGTTTTCAATCGATCCCGGATAACTTTAACTTTCTCAACTGAATCCTGAAGCAAATCAATACCCACGATCTTCGCTTCACCGACCTCATCTCAACAGATAGGCGATCTACATTTTCTCCCATATAAGGCCTCATAAGGTGCCATCTCGATACTAGCCTGATAACTGTCGTTGTAAGAGAATTCCACTAACGGTAAATGTCTATCCCAAGAATCGGAAAAGTCTATCGAACAAGCTCGCAACATATCCTCCAAAATTTGAATGGTCCTCTCGGATTGACCGTCGGTCTGAGGGTGAAAAGCTGTGCTGAATCAAAAATCTGTACCCAAAGCTTCTTGAAACGCCTTCCAGAATCTAGAAGTAAACCTCGGGTCTCGATCTGACACAATGCTAACCGGAACCCCATGTAATCTCACAATCTCATCAATGTAACGCAAGCTTTTCCATCGAGTACCTAATGTCAATAGGCAAGAAATGTGCACTCTTGGTCAGTCTATCCACAATTACCCAAACACTGTCATACTTCCTACGGGTACGAGGTAGTCCCGTAACGAAATCCATAGTCACATGCTCCCATTTTCACTCCGGAATCTCTAACGGCTGAAGTAGTCCTGCGGGTCTCTGATGCTCGGCTTTGACCTGCTGACAAGTTAAACATTTCGAAACATACTCGGCTATTTCCCTCTTCATGTTGTTCCACCAAAAGTGTTGTTTCATATTTTGATACATCTTCGTACTACCCGGATGAATAGTATATCTCGATTTATGACCCTCATCTAAAACTTGCCTCTTTATTCCACCAACATCGGGTACGCACAAATGACCACGGAAAGTCAACACCCCATTCGAACTCATAGAGAAATCCTCGAAGTTCTTTTCCTTCATTTTACCCATTATTTTCACTAACTCGGGATCTTCTTTTTGAGCTTCCTTTATCCTATGAATTAGGGTCGGAGATACCCTAATATTCGCAAAAATAGCCCCATGTCTCGATTCACGAGGACACCAATCTCGAACATCCTCAAGCATTTTCCACTCTCGAACCATCATCGAGGCCACATAAGACTTTCTACTAATCGCATCGGCTACCACATTCGCCTTCCCCGGATGATAAGAAATCGTACAATCATAATCCTTTAAAAGTTCCATCCATCGACGCTGTCGGTTGTTCAATTCCTTTTGAGAGAAGAGGTATTTCAAACTCTTGTAATCGGTAAAAATCTCAAACTTCGCCCCGTAAAGGTAGTGCTTCCACTTATGAAGAGCAAATACAATAGCCGCTAACTCCATGTCGTGAGTAGGATAATTCTGTTCACTCGGGCTCAACTTCCTCAAAGCATACGCAATCACTTTCCCATTCTGCATCAAAACACAACCCAAACCCTCTTTCGAAGCATCACTGTAAATTACTAAATCGTCATTTCCATTTGGTAACGCAAGAATAGGAGCCGTAGTTGATCTCTTCTTTAATTCATCAAAGCTACTTTGACATTTTTCACTCCACACAAACGGTACATCCTTCCGGGTCAACTGAGTCATCGGAGTAGCAATCCTCAAAATCCTTTCTATGAACCTTTTGTAATACCCGGCTAAACCCAGAAAACTTCTGATCTCGGTCACTGACTCGGGTCTCTTCCAATCCACTATGGCTTCTATCTTTGAAGGATCCACAGAAATCCCATCCTTTGAAATAACATGACCCAGAAATGAAACCTTCTCGAGCCAAAATTCGCATTTACTAAACTTCGCAAACAACTGCTCCCTCGCAAGAATGGATAAAACTGTCCTCAAGTGCTGCTCGTGTTCCTCTCGAGATTTAGAGTAGACAAGAATGTCATCGATGAAGACCACTACAAACGAATCAAGATAAGGATGGAAAACCCGGTTCATCAAATCCATAAACACGGCAGGCGCGTTAGTCAACCTAAACGGCATAACCAAGAACTCATAATGACCATAACGAGTACGAAAGGCAGTCTTCGAAATATCCTCCGATCGAATCTTCAACTGATGGTACCCACTCCTCAAATCAAGTTTAGAAAACACAACTGAGCCTTGAAGCTGATCAAATAAATCATCAATGTGAGGTAGAGTATACTTGTTCTTCACTGTAACCTGATTCAACTTTCGGTAATCGATACACAATCTCAAAGAACCGTCTTTCTTCCACACAACAAAACCGGTGCTCCCCACGGGGAAACACTAGGGCGGATAAACCCTCGATCAAGCAACTCTTGCAACTGAACCTTTAGTTCCTTCAATTCTGCGGGAGCCAACCTATACGGTGCCTTTGAAATCGGAGCTGTACCCGGCAAAAGGTCTATACAAAACTCTATCTCACGATCGGAAGGCATATTATATTCGGAAGAGAAAACATCGGGAAACTCCCTAACTACCCGAACACTCTCCAAACTAGGGGATTCTTTCCTAGTATCAAGCACACTAGCCAAGTACCCCTCACAACCACGGTGCAACAATCTCTTAGCTTTCACATAAGAAATGATACGAATATTCCTACCCAAAGGAATAGCCTCGAAAACAAATTTAGGCATATTGGGAATAGAAAAAGTAACAACTTTCTTACGACAATCAACAGAAGCATGAAACTTGCTCAACCAATCCATACCCAAAATAACATCAAAGTCCTGAATCGGAAGGACTACCAAGTCCGCACACAAGACACGACCACATATAAGCACATCACAAGCACGAAATACTCTATCAGTCACCAAACACTCTCCCATAGGAGTTGACACTTCTAACACATAGGGCAAAGACTCAGATGCAACATTTAGTAAAGAAGAAAATTGCACAGAAATGTAAGAATGAGATGATCCTGGATCTACTAACGTACGTGCGCTCACATTAAATATAGAAACAATACCTCCAATCACTGAGGGATCATCTGCCTGATCCTGGTTCATTGCAAACACTTTTCCTTGGACCTTGGCCTTTCCCGTAGCATCCCTTTCCTGACCCTGTGGAGCACCAGCTCCTAACCCAGTCGGTTGACCCCTGCCTCTAGTACAATCCCTTGCAAAATGCCCCATTTGACCACAATTGGTACACCTGCCCTGTTTCTTCCAACACCGGTCCTCTGAATGGCCTTCCTTTTGGCAATAGGAACAAAGTCTCCTAATTTAGTTCCCTTGGTTCCCGGTAGTAGTACCCGGGTTCCTTGGGATTGGTTGCCCTCGGGACTGAGGTTGTCCCCCAAAGTTACCTCGGTTATCAATCCTTGGTTGTGACTTGCTCTGCGCTCCTTGCTTACTCGGGTTAGCTACCTCGGTCTTCCTCTTATGTTCCCTAATATCTTGCTCTATAAGATAGGCACGGTCCACCGCATCCTGGAATGTCACAATCCTCTGGGCTATAAGCTGAGTACGGATAGAATTCTTCAAACCCCGGATGAATCTCATAGCTTTCTGTTCTTCGGTCCTCACAAGATAGTCACAATACCGGGCTAATTCTGTGAACTTATCCGAGTACTGAGCTATAGACAACAAACCTTGCTCCAAGTTGAGAAGCTCGATCTCCTTTCGGTTTTGATCCACTACCGGAATGAAATGCTCTTTGAACTTCCGCACAAACAATTCCCATGCGTACACTGTATGGGTATCATCCCAATTCGCCTTGACTCCTTTCCACCAATGCTCGGCGGCACCAACCAATTTATAAGCCGCAAACCGGACCCTATCCTCGTCCGTGCACCCAAACACATCATAAATTTTCTCCATAGACTCAACCCATAGTTCGGCCTTCTTCATATCGGGCTCACCATCGAACTCTGCCGGTTTCAGTTTCAAGAATTGCTCCAAACCATATCGAGGTGGTGGTGCTTGCTCTACTCTCGGTCCTTGGTCATGAATTGCCTTCATGGCCGCCTCAAACATGCCTTGGAACATAGCACGGTTCTCTTCCCGAAGATCATTCTGATTCTGAGCCCCACTAGAACCTTCACCTGTTCTTCTTCTAGCCATTGTAAATAATTACCTGCATAAAACATCAACCGTTACTCACTCCGAACACAACTACCCTCCTAGGTCATACTTGTAACGACCCCAAAACCCATCCCAATTTATTTTATATTTTTGGGGATTTTAATTTGAACTTATGTGTGCATTTTATGTGTTAGATAATATTTTCTTGCCTAACATTATTTGTTTGATTATTTGTGTTAATTTTAACTTGTTAGATTCATTAGTTAAGGAGGTAATTGGTTAAAGTTGAAAATTTAAGGGGTTAGTGGAAACTTGAGTTTAGGGGTTTAGTTGTTTATAACTAAACTAGGAGGACCTTAGAGGGAATTTCCAAAAGTTTAACTTGATCTTTATCCCATCTTTTTCCCTCCATGCGGCACACACACACAGACAATCAACATTTTAATTTTCCCAAACTTTATCTGCGATTCCATGGAAGAAGAATAGGTAAGCTTCTTTCCATTTTGATTTTAATTCTTTTTATTTACTACTCCATTTTCAAATCTAATTATATATAAATGTTCAGGGAGTTGATTAGATCTTATCTACCAAACAATATAATTTTCTTGACTCGTTTCCGAAAAATAGGTAAGTTACTAATCCCCTTTAAGTGTTAAAATGGTCATAATCATGCTATATATGCTTAATATGTGGTGAAATGATGTTTTGGTATACTTTTATATATACTTGTAAATTTGGGACGGAGGGAGTAGTAATAACTTTTATATATACTTGTAAATTTGGGACGGAGGGAGTAGTAATAACTTTTATATATACTTGTAAATTTGGGACAGAGGGAGTAGTAATAACTTTTATATATACTTGTAAATTTGGGACAGGGGGAGTAGTAATAACTTTTATATATACTTGTAAATTTGGGACGGAGGGAGTAGTAATAACTTTTATTATACTTGTAAATTTGGGACGGAGGGAGTAGTAATAACTTTTATTATACTTGTAAATTTGGGACTGAGGGAGTAGTAATAACTTTTATTATACTTGTAAATTTGGGACGGAGGGAGTAGTAATAACTTTTATTATTATGGGTATATTCTAGATGAGGTTGGTATGGTAGTGTTGTGAAGTTATAATGATGTTGTTGTGCTTTAGGATTGGGTAACAACTTGGCAATGAAAGTGAACTTTGTTATATTTTTCCTGGGAATTGGCCATTCTGCAGTGGAGCGGCCGAGTCAGTAAATTAGAGCGGCCGATCCCCTTATTGTTGAATGTTGAGTTTTAGGAGAGCGGCCGATCAAAGTAAAGGACTCGACCGATCCGCTCGGCCGAGTCAAGTAAGTAGAGCGGCCGAGCAGTCTGGGTTTTAACAACTTGTTTGTTTTTCGTTAAGTATTGGGCTAGGTCTTAGGCGATGTCCTAGGATGCCTAGATAATTGTTATGAGGTATTAAAATGATAGAATTGATCCTTTGTGATCGGGTTTGACTTAATGTGATTGTTTAGATGGATTGTGTGGTGACTTAATGTCAAGATTGTGCACATTATTGTGAAAACGTGTTTACTTCTCTATGATGAGCTTGTGTGGTTTCCTTCTATGGAATCATGCCCTGGTTGTTGTTTTAGCAAGTATTTATTACTGTGCTCTTTGTTGAAAGTCCAGCTGGTTTTGTGTGTTATCGAGTGGAGGTGGAAAGCATTATAGTGGTACACTAGCCAAGTTCACTATAAGGCTTTTCCACTGGTCCTATTTCCCAGGTTTAGGATGTTATCGAGTGGAGGTGGAAGGCATTGTAGTGGCATCAGTTAAGTGCACTATAAGGCTTTTTCACTGGACCTATTTCCTCAGTCCATATTGGCCTTGGATGGGATGAACTCGCTCCCTCGCGTGAGCATTTAGGGGTATGACTTTGTGTCATTTTCTCCCACTATTGTTGTTGTTATGTTATATGGTTCCGGAACCTGTTTCAGCTATTGATGCTGCCCGTTGTTACTTTGGCTCTGTTGGATATGGTTTGGTTTTCGGGATCCCGGCTTCAGCTATTTATGCATGCTCAGATGGTTTCAGACAGATGGTCTTCTCAGATGGTTATTCAGATGGTTTTCTCAGATGGTTTTCTCTGATGATCATGTTATTTCGGTAAACCTTGGCTTGGTATCCTCGTAGGAGTGTTTACTCCTACACTATGTGTTGTATGATGAGTTGGTCGTTATTTCCAACCGGTATGGGACGGTTGGCGATAGGGAGCCTCTCATATTATGTGCTATATGCTATATGATCATTTGTGTCATTGTTCCTTTATGTTTATCATATAAGCATGTAATGTAGTTGCATTTTAGTAACTTACTGAGATTTATTCTCACCCCTTATTTGTTTACCGTTTTAGATAAGGAGCCCAGGGGATAGTTCACACACAGGGAGGACGTCGGGAAGAGGATCTTTGGTAAGACTTTTGGGAAGTGGTGTGTATGTTAAAGGATACATTATTTAAATGTAACACCTTTTGGGTAGTGTACCCGTGACTTAGTTTTGTATCATCTCTTTTAGTAGATGTCGGGGTTGTATATTTGTAAGTAAAGTTGTGGCCATGTGGCTCAGTACTCGTTGTGAAAGTTGGTTTGTTTTATGACTTCAAGTCAAGTTTCAAGTAGTTGTGTTGGTCGTGTGATCCTTTTTATGAAAGTATATTTTGAAAAATTTCCTTTAAATTGTTTTATGACGTCTTCCGTGCGTGTCCCGGACGTGGGGCCAAGTAGGACCACGGGTCGGGGCGCGACAGTTGGTATTAGAGCCTGGTTGTAGATGGTCTAGAATGACTAAGTGACCTAGGAGGGTAGTTGAGTATGGAGTGAGTAACGTTGAGTGTTTTATGCAGGTACTCAGTAAAAATGGTTGGAACTGAGGGTGAACAGTCGGGTACCGCCGGCCAGGGTAATGTAAGAGAAGAAGCTCGGGCTATGTTTCAAGGAATGTTCGAGGCAGCTATGAAAACTATACATGATCAGAGGCAAGGAGGAGAACATGCACCTCCGAGGTATAGTCTGGAATAGTTTTTAAAGATGAAACCAACCGGCTATGATGGAGAACCGGATGTGACCAAGGTTGAGAGGTGGATTGAATCGATGGAAAAAATATTTGATGTTCTCAGATGTACTGATGAAGAACAAGTCAGGTTTGCTACTTATAAGTTGAGTGGAGCTGCTGAGCACTGGTGGAAAAGTTTGAAAATTAACTGGGATGAGAATCATATACCATATACTTGGGAGAACTTTCTGAAGAAATTTAAGGAACATTTTATTCCTCGGGTAGATCAAGACAAGAAGGAAATGGAGTTTCTTAACTTGGAGCAGAATATTATGTCTGTGGCTCAGTATACATCCAAATTCACGGAGTTATCCTGGTACTGTACCCACTTAGTGGCAACTGAGGAGAGGAAGGCTATGCGATTTGTAAAGGGATTGAGAACTGCGATTAGAACTCAACTAGTATCCCACAAGTTGCAAGATTTTTAAGATGCAGTTGATCGAGCCTACCAGGTGGAGAATGATATTGAGGAACACAAGAAGAAAATGGAATTGTTAGGTGCAGGGAGGCAAGGTAGGCAACAACAACAACGTGAGGATAATAAAGGGAATCAAGGTGGATCTTCACAATCAAAAGGGTCTTCTCAAGGACAGACATGTAATAGAAATCAGGGTAACACTTTAGGGTATCAAAATAAGAAGGTTTGTAACTATTGTCAAAAATAAGGGCATTCTGAAGAGAAATGTTGGAAGAAACAAGGTAGATGTATGAATTGCGGTCAGTTGGGTCATTTCCAGAGGCATTGTCCCAGGTTCACTAATCAGTCTTTGGGAAGAGTAGTTGGGTCTTCACAGGGACAGAAGAGGGATTCTTCAGGAAGGCCTAAAGTGCAGGGTCGTGTCTTTGCCATTACTCAACAGCAAATTTCGGATCCTTCTAATGTGACTGAAGGTATAATTTCTATGTCTAGTCTGAGAGCACATACACTTATAGACCCTGGCTCTTCGCATACTTGTGTGTTTGTGCATTTTGTCTCTTGATTACATGTGTCTTCTGAGTCTTTACCTTCTGTGATTAGATGTGTCTTCTTTAAGGGGGAGTGTTTGACGACCGATAAAGTGTCGTGTACTTGTGATGTGCGTATTCATGAGCATGTTTTACTTGCCGGTTTAGTGATGTTGCCATCACAAGATTTTGATGTTATTGTGGTGGAGTTTTACATATGTGTGTGTTTAGCATTAATGCTTTTTATGCATCAAAACTTGTAAATTGTTGTCACGAGTGCCTGGTAGTTGGTTTATGGAGTTAGTAGTGAAATATTTGCATTTAAATTAGAAGATATCCTTTCCTTGTGAGATTTTAAGTGTATTTCCCCTTGAGTGGTACTTGTTTCTTGAGGAGAACCTTGGGTTACTTTGAGTGGTTGAGATTGGTATATTATTAGAGATTCATTGATGGATTCTCAGGTAGTTGCCGTGTTAACTATTCGGCATAGAAAGATACTTTCTCGATGGATTGGTAAGAGTGGAACGAGTTTAATTGTTGCGAGTTAATTGTTGAAACGAGAGCTGATGACAACTTCAGTATTGGTATTGCTTAATGGATTTGACTAGTATTATCGTTATCTAGAGGATATGATATGTGTTATTATTTTCTAGTGGATATGTCGAGTTTAACCATTATAGTGGATTTAATAATTCATTATTCATTGAGATGCCTTAAAGAGTGATTGAGATGTTTATTGCTTTAGAATGGAACGGTAACAATGTGTGCTTTGACAAGATTGATTGTTTATGAACAAAAATTATCCTACCCATAAATTGAGATTTATTGCGATTATACATCCATTGCATTAGTGAATGACTTTGATGGAGTTATATTTGAAGTGTTTACTATGTTATATCATCGGGGAAAGGTAATGTGTTAGAGGATACATTGACTTATAGTTCATGTTTGATAAAACTAAATGAGGAATGTTAGAGGAATTAAAATTTTGGAGTCTTTGTGAGTTGAGACATGTGATGATTTTGCGATTGTGAAAGCTTTAAGTTTCTACTCTATTGAATGATTTTAACTATAGAAATTTTCTAGTGGAATGAACGATGATAGACAACACGACTTTGTTCGTTGCTAGTGATAGAACTTTAACTTTTGTAGCAGAGTATGTAGTCGATACTTAGTGGAACCAACATGCATAACGGAATTCAACTACAGGTACTTGAAGAGTTACATTTGATTTGTTTGACACGCGAAATTCTATGCATTCAACTAAGTCCTTGAGTTGCGAATAATCTGGAAGTAAAATATCAGTGATCAGTTGGTTTGTGACAAGCCTTTGAGATTTCTGAGTGGATATGAATCTATTGCGAAAAGTTTCATTGATGGGGTTACACTGAATAGATGAGATCAATGATGTTGATTGATAGCGGATTGGTTACCAAGTTTTCTCACCTTACCTATTTTGAGGGTATAAATGTTATTTCCAGTTGTTACTTATTTGTTCAGAAGATAGTTCGATTTCATGGGATATACCTTTACTTCTCGTGAGGTTTGCTTAATATATCAGTTCTTTTGAGATTTTGGGAAGATTTGGAGATCGGCTTATCATCTTGTGTTACTTCCTTCTCTTGACAAGGTTTATAATGTGTTCCATGTGTCGATGCTACGCAAATCTGTTTATTATTCTTCTCATGTATGTCTAAAGTTTTAGAAGATATTGAACCAAGTATGTCCTATGAGGAGCATCCAGTTCAGGTGATTGATTCTAGAATTCGAGAATTGAGAACTAAAAGTATTCCTCTTGTTAGAGTTGTGTGGAGGAACCATAATGTGGAAGAATCAACTTGGGAGCTTCGGGATGAAATAGAAAGAAAGTATCCTCAGTTGTTTGATTCGTTTGGTAAGTTATCCTAAAATTCGGGACGAATTTTTTTTAAGGGGGAGTGATTGTAACGAGCCCAAAACCCATCCCAATTTATTTTATATTTTTGGGGATTTTAATTTGAACTTATGTGTGCATTTTATGTGTTAGATAATATTTTCTTGCCTAACATTATTTGTTTGATTATTTGTGTTAATTTTAACTTGTTAGATTCATTAGTTAAGGAGGTAATTGGTTAAAGTTGAAAATTTAAGGGGTTAGTGGAAACTTGAGTTTAGGGGTTTAGTTGTTTATAACTAAACTAGGAGGACCTTAGAGGGAATTTCCAAAAGTTTAACTTGATCTTTATCCCATCTTTATCCCCTCCATGCGGCACACACACACAGACAATCAACATTTTAATTTTCCCAAACTTTATCTGCGATTCCATGGAAGAAGAATAGGTAAGCTTCTTTCCATTTTGATTTTAATTCTTTTTATTTACTACTCCATTTTCAAATCTAATTATATATAAATGTTCAGGGAGTTGATTAGATCTTATCTACCGAACAATATAATTTTCTTGACTCGTTTCCGAAAAATAGGTAAGTTACTAATCCCCCTTTAAGTGTTAAAATGGTCATAATCATGCTATATATGCTTAATATGTGGTGAAATGATGTTTTGGTATACTTTTATATATACTTGTAAATTTGGGACGGAGGGAGTAGTAATAACTTTTATATATACTTGTAAATTTGGGACGGATGGAGTAGTAATAACTTTTATATATACTTGTAAATTTGGGACAGAGGGAGTAGTAATAACTTTTATATATACTTGTAAATTTGGGACAGAGGGAGTAGTAATAACTTTTATATATACTTGTAAATTTGGGACGGAGGGAGTAGTAATAACTTTTATTATACTTGTAAATTTAGGACGGAGGGAGTAGTAATAACTTTTATTATACTTGTAAATTTGGGACTGAGGGAGTAGTAATAACTTTTATTATACTTGTAAATTTGGGACGGAGGGAGTAGTAATAACTTTTATTATTATGGGTATATGCTAGATGAGGTTGGTATGGTAGTGTTGTGAAGTTATAATGATGTTGTTGTGCTTTAGGATTGGGTAACAACTTGGCAATGAAAGTGAACTTTGTTAGATTTTTCCTGGGAATTGGCCATTCTGCAGTGGAGCGGCCGAGTCAGTAAATTAGAGCGGCCGATCCCCTTATTGTCGAATGTTGAGTTTTAGGAGAGCGACCGATCAAAGTAAAGGACTCGACCGATCCGCTCGGCCGAGTCAAGTAAGTAGAGCGGCCGAGCAGTCTGGGTTTTAACAACTTGTTTGTTTTTCGTTAAGTATTGGGCTAGGTCTTAGGCGATGTCCTAGGATGCCTAGATCATTGTTATGAGGTATTAAAATGATAGAATTGATCATTTGTGATCGGGTTTGACTTAATGTGATTGTGTAGATGGATTGTGTGGTGACTTAATGTCAAGATTGTGCACATTATTGTGAAAACGTGTTTACTTCTCTATGATGAGCTTGTGTGGTTTCCTTCTATGGAATCATGCCCTGGTTGTTGTTTTAGCAAGTATTTATTACTGTGCTCTTTGTTGAAAGTCCAGCTGGTTTTGTGTGTTATCGAGTGGAGGTGGAAAGCATTATAGTGGCACACTAGCCAAGTTCACTATAAGGCTTTTCCACTGGTCCTATTTCCCAGGTTTGGGATGTTATCGAGTGGAGGTGGAAGGCATTGTAGTGGCATCAGTTAAGTGCACTATAAGGCTTTTCCACTGGACCTATTTCCTCAGTCCAGATTGGCCTTGGATGGGATGAACTCGCTCCCTCGCGTGAGCATTTAGGGGTATGACTTTGTGTCATTTTCTCCCACTATTGTTGTTGTTATGTTATATGGTTCCGGAACCTGTTTCAGCTATTGATGCTGCCCGTTGTTACTTTGGCTCTGTTGGATATGGTTTGGTTTTCGGGATCCCGGCTTCAGCTATTTATGCATGCTCAGATGGTTTCAGACAGATGGTCTTCTCAGATGGTTATTCAGATGGTTTTCTCAGATGGTTTTCTCTGATGATCATGTTATTTCGGTAAACCTTGGCTTGGTATCCTCGTAGGAGTGTTTACTCCTACACTATGTGTTGTATGATGAGTTGGTCATTATTTCC
The DNA here is from genome assembly GCA_026119855.1 of Campanula takesimana. Lineage (NCBI taxonomy): Eukaryota > Viridiplantae > Streptophyta > Magnoliopsida > Asterales > Campanulaceae > Campanula > Campanula takesimana. The sequence continues at coordinate 38,961 of JAOWBW010000658.1, read as the reverse complement.
AACCGGTATGGGACGGTTGGCGATAGGGAGCCTCTCATATTATGTGCTATATGCTATATGATCATTTGTGTCATTGTTCCTTTATGTTTATCATATAAGCATGTAATGTAGTTGCATTTTAGTAACTTACTGAGATTTATTCTCACCCCTTATTTGTTTACCGTTTTAGATAAGGAGCCCAGGGGATAGTTCACACACAGGGAGGACGTCGGGAAGAGGATCTTTGGTAAGACTTTTGGGAAGTGGTGTGTATGTTAAAGGATACATTATTTAAATGTAACACCTTTTGGGTAGTGTACCCGTGACTTAGTTTTGTATCATCTCTTTTAGTAGATGTCGGGGTTGTATATTTGTAAGTAAAGTTGTGGCCAAGTGGCTCAGTACTCGTTGTGAAAGTTGGTTTGTTTTATGACTTCAAGTCAAGTTTCAAGTAGTTGTGTTGGTCGTGTGATCCTTTTTATGAAAGTATATTTCGAAAAATTTCCTTTAAATTGTTTTATGACGTCTTCCGTGCGTGTCCCGGACGTGGGGCCAAGTAGGACCACGGGTCGGGGCGCGACAATACTAGTCCACCTAGACTTATACTTAGAGCTAAACCATAGCTCTGATACCAACTGTCGCGACCCCGACCCCGCGGGCCCGGAGTGCACGAGCTAGACGTCGACTTAAACAATAGACTTTAAAATAGTGAAGATAAAAATTTCCTTTTTATACCAAAGATGATAACACAAAGTTTTGAAATCCAACTAGAACAACAAAATATAAACTAGTGTAAGCTCCACAAGCTCACACCCAAAAATAATAAAATATACAAATTCTAATGACGTCAAGTTTGGTACAACTATTCCCCAAAAGGTTACACATTTATGTAATGTAAACCCACGAATAACGACTTGCCCAAAAGCTCAACCCTCGCGACGTCCTCCTCGTGATCAGCGAGTCTAATCCTTTCCTCCTGGGGGGGGGGGGTTAAGGAAAAACAAAGATAAAAGAAAGGGGGGTGAGATAAATCTCAATAAGTTACTAATGCAACTACATGACATGCTATGATGCAATAAGCAATAAGCAATAATGAATATCACATAGCACGTAGCAATTATCATTTAACAGATAGCAGCGAAAATAAACAAGTAACAAAGGATATTAGCCAAGGTTTTCCAACTGATAGAACCAAATAAAGGTCGTTGCGCAGCTTCAACAATCAACAATCAACTTCTTCATAGTAGCATGAAAGCTTCAAGAGAAAACCCCCGGTACCGGAACCAATAACAAACAGGGGACAGTGACACACAGTCAAAGCCCAAAAACCAATAGCTAAAGTGCTCACAAAGGGGCTAGCTCATCTCACATCCAAGGCCAATCTGGAGGAGGGAAATAATGGGGCAAAACAATGGTCAACATCATAATGGACTTGGCTTGTGCCATCATAATGTTTCGCATCGCCCGAAACACACACAAATACCAGCTGGACTTTCAAGTAAAGGCTACCTAATAAAATACTAGCACGATAAACAACTAATGATTCCAAAGTAGGGAACCATTTCAAATAAATTACCACAAAGGTAAACCAATCCAAACAACACATCAAGGATGGATCACATTCCCAAAATGATACTTAATCAAAATCCATAACATATTTATTCACAAAAGAATCAATTCCAATTAATAAAGTGTTCCACGATGTTAACTTAGGTTAATTAGAAGAATAAGACCTAAACTAGGTAAGCCATTAGTCTTAAACCAAGCAAAAAGGAGATTTCTGGAACAGGGGGCGGGTGGGCGCCTGGAGGGGGTCGGGCGGGCGCCTAATTGACCAGAAGGTCTGGCCGCATAAAAAGCTGGGTAGGCGGGCGCCTGGTCCAACCCGGGCGGGTGCCTGGTCTGGTTCTTGGCTGGGAATCAGCAGCTGGGTTCTTCATTTTTCTTACCCATTTCACACATTCTCAAAATCCACCACAACCAACTTTCCACCAAGCATTAATATGAACCAAAACAACTTATAACTAGAAAGGGGACCTAAATAACATCCTTTATAACTCCAAACCAAGATTCAAACCCATCATTCCTAACAATCACCAATTTTAACGAAAAACCAAAATAAATTCCAAATAAATCCCAAACTCAATCAAACATCAAATATAACAACTAAAGCATTATATGAACATGATATGAACAATTTAGCATAACAATGGGGGAAAAGCAACTTACTTGGAATTTCTCAAAGATGACGGAATTCAAATATTTTTAGCTCCCTACGATCCTATCGACGATCTAAACACATTTCATAAAATGAGCACCAAGAAATAGAGGGAGGAAGATGACTAAAAATGAGGAAGAAGGGAGGGAGTTCTTACCTTTCCACAATTGGAGGAGAGAGAGAGAAAGAGTATGCTGGGAGAGATGAGGGAGTAGGGTGAGGAAGAGAGTGAGGGAGAAGAAAGAGTAGGGAGGGAGTAGGAAAAATGATTTGAAAACTTACACTTAGGCCCCCTCCTCACTACCTAGTACAAATAAACCCATATCACCCTTCTACCCAATTAACACAATATCAACCAATAATGCTACGCACAATTTAATATTATGAGATATAAAATGCGCATAAATATTCAAATAAATAAATAATTCAAATAATTAATTAAGTCACAACCAAATAATTAAATATTTATTATTAGAAAATAGAGACGGGTTTTCGGGTCGTGACATGAATGGCGGTTCCAGTTACTCCGGTTCCGGTTTACTCCCCAGTTTTCTCCGGTTCCGGGCTTTTCCGGTTCCGATTCGGTTTTGGTTCCGTTTGGCCGTCCCTAGCCGAGCGGGTCCTAAGACTCGGCCGAGCAAGTGATGTTCAGAATTGAATCTGGAATTGAATCTTGTTTCAGATGGCTGGTTTTTGAAACCGTGTTTCCTGAAAAATGATGTCAATTCAGAATTCACACAAACTGAAATAGAATCCTGAATTGTTCTTGATTGCTGAAATCAGTTAAATTGATGAGACAAAGAATTTAGAAACGGACTGCAGATTCATACGGAAATGTGGATGCCTTTTGGCTTAGTTTCGGCCGTATGGATTGTTCTCTAAGTTTATGAATTTTGTACGGAAATGTAGATGCCTTTTGGCTTAGTTTCGGTTATACAGTTTGGGCTCTTGATTTCTGAACTTTAGTACGAAAGATGATGATCTAATTCGAAAATTTGATTTTTTTACTTCATGAATTTCTAAAAGGAAAGATGATTAAAAGATAAAGGTAAGACAAATATTGTCAAACCTAGAGGAAATAATTATGGCTAAAATTATAACTCTAAATAATGCAATTTAGTAACATGGCAATTAGATTGACCATTTATAATTGCAATTAAAATTCTGGACGATCAACAAAAGAGAATAGTAGAGAGTCTACCACGTCGTATATTTTATGATATAAAATTATTCTTTCTACTTGTAATTATTGGGTATTGAATACCGGATATGGATCCCACATTTGTATAAATGTGCAAAAATTAGTAAATAGAAAAACTACTTATGAAAAGTAAAGTTAATCTACGAATGGTAATGATGCAAGAGTTGCAACATTGTTCGTAGAACACTTATGAAGTGACTTTACTCATTAAGTAGAAAATATTATTTTCCTTTTAAGATAATGAAGGGTATTTATTTCTTATTGAGATAAGAAAGTGTTTTATTTATTATGATTTGCTTTATCGTACTGTTAAATCATATAAATAAATCTTATATCCTAAATCTTGAAGAACAAAATAATGAGTAAATTTATAACATAAATAATTAAATTATTAAGGCATTATAGTTTTGGTAAAATAAATGAGAAACGCATATCTAAAATTCCATGGGACGGAGTTTCAAAGTCATATGATTTTGAATCATGTGATATATGCAAATCTTATTTACTTGAACCAAGACACCTTTTACTAGGAGTAGTAAAAGGGCTAGAAACTTATTAGACCTAATACATGTTGATGTATATGGTGCATTAAATAGCAATGATAAAAGAGGATTTTGGTACTACTTGGCAAAACTATTCAAAGATTCCGATTCGATCGTGATGATGAATATTTAAACCAAGAATTTGACAATCATCTTTAAGGTTGTGAAATTGTTTCACAAATTAACTCCATAAAGAACACCATTTTGGAATGATGTGTCTACATGGAGGTATAGAACCTTATTGGATATGGTTCAATAGATGATAAAATCAAATTGATCTTCCACCATTTTTGGGGTTATACATTAGAAACCGCTATGATTACACTCATTTGAGTTCCATCAAAATAGGTTCAAAGGTACCATATAGGATATGGGAAGAAAGAAAACTTGATTTGTCTTTCATAAAGATTTAAGAAAGTGAAACCTTTTGGAAAGGACTTGTCTAGGACAAACTCACACTTAAATCTAATAAATGTATTTTCATGGGATATCATAAGGAAACTTGAGGATATTATTTTACTTATAAGAAACAAATTGTTTGTTGGTGATGGTACTTTTCTAGTAAATTGTTTATCTCTAAAAGAACTAGTGGGAGTAAAATATATCTCGAATGGTTCGAGACCTAGAAAATAACATAGAACCTTAGATGGAAGATTGAACAAACTTTTACAAGGAGCTGTGAAAATTCGTTCAAGTTACACAAGTTACTTGCATATATGATAGGATACAATCTACAACAAGAAATATTGGATTTCTCAAAATAGAAGGTATTAAGGTAAAGTTCATTGAGAATGACATATTTACCACCTATCAAAATGCAATGTCCGCTCCATATTAGATTAATGGCTTGGAGTCATAAAATCTAAAAGGCAATCCATGTATAATAATCAAGTGTGGAACTTGATCATTCTAACATAAGGTGTAAAAACCAAAGGATGGAATTAAGTTTTCTTGGAGAAAACTAACATGGATAGCGAGGAACATACTAATTAAGCAAGACTAAATATGAAAGGTTGACTCATATTTAGACTATGATAAAACTTTCTCACTCGTAGTCATGCTTTAAGATATTAGAATTATCATTGTCATATCTTCATATTTGGAATATGAAATTTGACAAATGGATGTCAAAATTGCGTTCCTTAACGGGAACTCACTTAAGGATGTATTGGATACAACCTAAAGGTTTTGTTAATCCAAAAAAATTCTAATAAAGTATGTAAGTTGCGGAAATCCATGTGATGGATTTAAGCAAGCTTCTTGGAGTTGAAACAATCATTTTGATGAAGTGCTCAAATCGTTTGAAATTCATCAAAGATGAGACTTGTGTTTGCTAGAAAATTAGTGGGAGCATAGTCTTATTCCTAGTCTTATATATGTGGTTGACATATAGTTCATTTGAAAGAGTTTTTTAATGAAAGACATACGAAGAAGCCGCTTACATCATTGGAATTAATATCTATTGATATAGATTTAGGAAATTGATTGGTTTGTGTCAAAGTACTTATAAAGACAATGTACTGAATTATTCAGTATGCAAGACTCTTGAAGAAGAACTTGTAAAGTTGTCTAATGACAATGTTCTTGGCAAGACTTAGTCTTATTGGAAGACTAATGATCAAGAATACATGATTAGGATTCCATATGCTTCGGCAATTGGATCTATCATGTATGTCATATTATGTACTTAGACGAGATATTTCGTATACTTGGAGTATGATGAAAACATACTAATCATATCCTATTGAAAGTCACTAGATAGTGGTCAAGAATATCCTTATGTAATTGAGAAGAACTAAGGATGCATTCTTGATGGTTGTTGACATGGGAGATGATCGAGTAAATGGTTACATAGATGCATGCTTCCACAATGACAAGGATAATTAAAAATCGCAGTATAGACATATGTTTAAAGTAAGTGCTGCTAGTTGGAATAGTTCCAAACAAATACACCCTAAATTATTATACGAATAAAATTGAGTATTTAGTTACATGAATTGTAACTATGGGAGTTGTATTAATATAGATGTTATTAGTAAAACTAGAAATAGTTTCTAGTACAACTAATCCTATGGACATTTGTTGTGAAATAATGGTTATTGCACAAGCTAAGGTGCCAAGGACTCATCTATGATCCAAACACACACTCAAATGTTTCCATCTCTACGAGAAATCGTTGATATGGGAGATGTCAAAATATGCAAAATACCTTATGATGATAAGAAGGATAATCTACATACATAAGATTATCCACATGTTGTTATGATGGTCATAAGCTAAGCTCAATGGTATTGGATACGTGTTGGTTGAGCCTAGCGCAAGTGGGAGATTGTTGGAGATTATGCCTTAGGCCCTTGAGAAAGGCCTTACGTTATGTCATGTTCTCATTTTTTATGGAGATAACAACCTGGATTATTATATGTTTTACATGTTTATTATAATAATAATCCCTGTCCCTAGTACTTATGAAGAACAAGTATAAGTTTAATCGATGATCATATGATGATCATGTGTATGTGATAAAAATTAAACTTATGGGTACTTGTTAGTGAACAACTACTGGACATGACCCGCTATGAGATTTATGTCATGGTCAAATGTTATAATTAAATCTCATACAGTTATATCATTTGATATCCTTAGACCTGAGATTATCATAGTCTTCCACATGATGAACATTATGTTTGACATAGTCAACCGCTACTCTTAACCAGGTAGTCATAAATGTTATGATTGGTATAATCGGATTCTTGTAGGGAAGAATGATAAGTTAAGAAGGAATTTGTGTTGGGTTTTGTGCGATCATGCGCGGAGGAAACATCACATGTAAAACCCAAAAGCCTAGATCCGTTATGTTCAATAATTCATAATATGAAGATGAATGTAGATCGATATGCGAAAACTTGGATTAAGACGCTAATTGAAACGCCCTCTTCCGGTGATCCACACTTCGAACGGATTCAAGAACACCTTCTTGAACTTGACTGCTAGATCTTTGGATTGAAAAACTATGGTGAAGAACGATTCTTCAATCTCTCCTTTGATTATTAAAGTTTGATAATTGAGAATACTCAAACTTAATAACCCAAGTAAATAATGTGTATTCTTTCTCTCCAAGAAAGAGTTTGTGATTTCTAAAATCAATGGTATGGGAACTATTCCTGTCTGTCCACATTATATACAAGAGGTTTCCAAAACCCTTTAGGACTTAGGTCTTCTTGTCCAACAAGAATTGACCAAAAATAAACTGGTTGTCGGGGGGGGGGGGGGGGGCAGCCGTACGGCGGCATGCAAGCCGTACGGTGGCCCTTCTCAGTTTTCTCATTTTTGCTCCTTTTAATTTTTCGTTCTGCGTGTGTGACCTAATAGGATTATACTAAGTTGGCAACGAGTCCGAACCATTCAAACCTCGTAAGTCATAAGCGGTCTCTAGCAAGCCATTATGACTACCCAATTAGTATAACTTTGAAATCCAAAGTTTCCTAAAATAGAACATAACACAATCTTTTTGTCACACGATGTCTATTGAATGTAAGCCATGGTCAATGGTCAACTTACCTTTGTTCAATACTTTCTCGATCCCGAATGTATTTATAATACAAATGTCATTGATCCAATCAATTCATTTGAGCATGGCCATGCATTTCATCAATACCATTCATCGAGTGGCCAAAGCTTGACATCTCTCTTGACGAGGATCAAATCCCTTCTTGGCTTATTACCTTTCCCTACATGATTTCGATTATGCCAATCATATTCTTTATAGATACCCGGTTAAGGGTAACATTTGAATATGTCAAACGTAACGTTCATCATGTGGAAGACTGTAATAACCTCAGGTATAGAGATTCCAGTGATATAATTATATGAGACTTAATTATGACATAGTGACCATGACATAAATCTCATAGGGGTCAGTCCAGTAATTGTTCTCCAACAAATACCTGTAAGTCTAATTGTATCACATACACATAATCATCATATGATTATCTCTTAAACTTATACTAATAATAATCATAATTATCAGGGACGGAGACTATTATAATAAACATGCAAAAGCTATAATAATCAAGCATTCAATATCTTTATAAAAGCATAAAGAAAATGATAACATTAATCGTTCAAACAACGTGCCTAGGGCACACACCAACAATCTCCCACTTGCACTAGGACTAATTAATGTATCGAATACCCATAGACCTAACAAGACCATCATGCTTCGCTTGCGAAAGACCCTTTGTCAATGGGTCAGAAATGTTATCCTCAGTTGGTACTTTGCATATATTCACGTCTCCTCTATCAACGATCTCTCGAATGATATGAAAATTCCTAAGTATGTGTTTGGATTTCTGATCCGATCTGGGTTCCTTTGCTTGAGCAATAGCACCATTATTATCACAATAAAGGTCTATTGGATTAGTAATGCTAGGAACCACCTCTAGTTCACCAATGAACTTCTTCATCCAAACAGCCTCTTTAGCAGCATCGGATACATCTATATACTCAGCTTCAGTTGTAGAATCAACTACGGTACTCTACTTAGAACTCTTCCAGCTAACAGCACCCCCATTAAGCATAAACAAAAAACCAGATTCCAATCTTGAATCATCCTTGTCGGTTTGGAAGCTTGCATCTGTTTAACCATTTACAACGAGATCATCTTCCATACCTCCATATACTAAGATCAAGAAACCAAGTAACTTCTCTATACGGTCGAAACTAAGCCAAAAGGAATCCACATTCTCGTATAGATTGGTCACTTGTTTCAAGACCCTTTCATTGTCTCTTAATCTCACAGATTACAGCAATTCTAAACTCTTTAGAACTCTGATTTCTGCAAATTTTCTGAATTCCTCGATTGAAATCTGTCTCAGGAAACACGGTTTTAAAAACCAGACATCTGAAAGCAGTTTCTGTTTCTAGATTCGAATTCTGTAAACAATTTACAGAACAATCTGGACATTAGAAAACAGAACAAGTTTTTGGAATTCGAGGCAGGAGCCGTACGGCGCCATAGCCACCGTACGGTGCTAAAACAGCCGCACGGTTGCCTTGTCCAGATTCCAGATTTACAGTTTTTCAGAAATTCGATCAATCCCAATATCATGTTCATACATAATTAGATTACAGAAACATGAAAATATAGATTATGAATTTTAACCCATCTAATTCATATAATCAATAACCAATTTATTCCACATATAAATTAGATCAATCATCCAATTACAACATGATAATCTATGCATGCAATCATACATATAAATCCAATTAATATTACAATCACATATTCCCATTAACTAGCATGCATATTTTATATCTCATATAAAATCCCATCACATAAATTCATCTTATCATGATCATACCAATTAAATAATCGCATTAAATAATTATACCATGATAATATTAGAATTATTGATCATCATTGAGGATCTGATACCACTGTTGGGTTTTGTGCAATCATGCGCGGCGGAAACATCACATGTAAAACCCAAAAGCCTAGATCCGTTATGTTCAATAATTCATAATATGAAGATGAAAGAAACTAACCCTTGTAGATCGATATGCGAAAACTTGGATTAAGACGCTAAGTGAAACACCCTCTTCCGGTGATCCACACTTCGAAAGGATTCAAGAACACCTTCTTGAACTTGACTGCTAGGTCTTCGGATTGAAAAAATATGGTGAAGAACGATTCTTCAATCTCTCCTTTGATTATTAAAGTTTGATAATTGAGAATAATCAAACTTAATAACCCAAGTAAATAATGTATATTCTTTCTCTCCAAGAAAGATTTTGTGATTTCTAAAATCAATGGTATGGGAACTATTCCCGTCTGTCCACATTATATACAAGAGGTTTCCAAAACCCTTTAGGACTTAGGTCTTCTTGTCCAACAAGAATTGACCAAAAATAAACTGGCTGTCGGGGGGGGGGGGGGGGCAAGCCGTACGGAGGCATGCAAGCCGTACGGTGGCCCTTCTCAGTTTCCTCATTTTTTGCTCCTTTTAATTTTTCGTTCTACGTGTGTGACCTAATAGGATTACACTAAGTTGGCAACGAGTCAGAACCATTCAAACCTCGTAAGTCATAAGCGGACTCTAGCAAGCCATTATGACTACCCAATTAGTATAATTTTGAAATCCAAAGTTTCCTAAAATAGAACATAACACAATCTCTTTGTCACACGATGTCTATTGAACGTAAGCCATGGTCAATGGTCAACTTACCTTTGTTCAATACTTTCTCGATCCCGAATGTATTGATAATACAAATGACATTGATCCAATCAATTCATTTGAGCATGGCCATGCATTTCATCAATACCATTCATTGAGTGGCCAAAGCTTGACATCTCTCTTGACGAGGAACAAATCCCTTCTTGGCTTATTACCCTTCCCTACATGATTATGATTATGCCAATCATATTCTTTATAGCTACCCAGTTAAGGGTAACATTTGAATATGTCAAACGTAACGTTCATCATGTGGAAGACTGTAATAACCTCAGGTATAGAGATTCCAGTGATATAACTATATAAGACTTAATTATGACATAGTGACCATGACATAAATCTCAAAGGGGTCAGTCAAGTATTTGTTCTCCAACAAATACCTGTAAGTCTAATTGTATCACATACACATAATCATCATATGATTATATCTTAAACTTATACTAATAATAATCATAATTATCAGGGACGGAGACTATTATAATAAACATGCAAAAGCTATAATAATCAAGCATTCAATATCTTTATAAAAGCATAAAGCAAATGATAACATTAATCGTTCAAACAACGTGCCTAGGGCACACACCAACAATCTCCCACATGCACTAGGACTAATTAATGTATCGAATACCCATAGACCTAACAAGACCATCATGCTTCTCTTGCAAAAGACCCTTTGTCAATGGGTCAGCAATGTTATCCTCAGTTGTACTCTGCATATATTCACGTCTCCTCTATCAACGATCTCTTGAATGATATGAAAATGCCTAAGTATATGTTTAGATTTCTGATGCGATCTGGGTTCCTTTGCTTGAGCAATAGCACCATTATTATCACAATAAAGTTCTATTGGATTAGCAATGCTAGGAACCACCTCTAGTTCACCAATGAACTTCTTCATCCAAACAGCCTCTTTAGCAGCATCGGATGCATCTATATACTCAGCTTCAGTTGTAGAATCAGCTACGATACTCTACTTAGAACTCTTCCAGCTAACAGCACACCCATTAAGCATAAACAAAAAACCAGATTGCAATCTTGAATCATCCTTATCGGTTTGGAAGCTTGCATCTGTGTAACCATTTACAATGAGATCATCTTCCATACCTCCATATACTAAGATCAAGAAACCAAGTAACTTCTCTATACAGTCGAAACTAAGCCAAAAAGAATCCATATTCCCATATAGATTGGTCACTTGTTTCAAGACCCTTTCATTGTCTCGTAATCTCATAGATTAAAGCAATTCTAAACTCTTTAGAACTCTGATTTCTGAAAATTTTCTGAATTCCTCGATTGAAATCTATCTGAGGAAACACGGTTTTAAAAACCAGACGTCTGAAAGTAGTTTTTGTTTCCAGATTCGAATTCTGTAAACAATTTACACAACTATCTGGACACCAGAAAATAGAACAAGTTTCTGGAATTCAGGACAGGAGCCGTACGGCGCCATAGCCACCGTACGGTGCTGAAACAGCCGCACGACTGCCTTGTCTAGATTCCAGATTTACAGTTTTTCAGAAATTCGATCAATCCCAATATCATGTCCATACATAATTAGATTATAGAAACATGAAAATATAGATTATGAATTTTAACCCATCTAATTCATATAATCAATAACCAATTTATTCCACATATAAATTAGATCAATCATCCAATTACAACATGATAATCTAAGCATGCAATCATACATATAAATCCAATTAATATTACAATCACATATTCCCATCAACTAGCATGCATATTTTATATCTCATATAAAATCCCATCACATAAATTCATCTTATCATGATCATACCAATTAAATAATCGCATTAAATAATTATACCATGATAATATTAGAATTATTGATCATCATCGGGGCTCTGATACCACTGTTGGGTTTTGTGCAATCATGCACGGCAGAAACATCACATGAAAAACCCAAAAGCCTAGATCTGTTATGTTCAATAATTCACAATATGAAGATGAAACAAACTAACCCTTGTAGATCGATATGCGAAAACATGGATTAAGACGCTAATTGAAACGCCCTCTACTGGTGATCCACATTTCGAACGGATTCAAGAACACATTCTTGAACTTGACTGCTAGGTCTTCGGATTGAAAAACTATGGTGAAGAACGATTCTTTAATCTCTCCTTTGATTATTAAAGTTTGATAATTGAGAATAATCAAACTTAATAACCCAAGTAAATAATGTGTATTCTCTCTCTCCAAGAAAGAGTTTGTGATTTCTAAAATCAATGATATGGGAACTATTCCCGTCTGTCCACATCATACACAAGAGGTTTCTAAAACCCTTTAGGACTTAGGTCTTCTTGTCCAACAAGAATTGACCAGAAATAAACTGACTGTCGGGGGGGGGGGGCAGCCGTACACCGGCATGGAAGCCGTACATAGGCATGGAAGCCGTACACCGGCATGGAAGCCGTACGGCGGCATGCAAGCCGTATGGTGGCAGTTTCATCATTTTTTGCTCCTTTTAATTTTCCGTTCTGCATGTGTGACCCAATAGGATTATACTAAGTTGGCAATGAGTCCAAACCATTCAAACCTCGTAATTCATAAGCGGACTCTAGCAAGCCATTATGACTACCCAATTGGTATAACTTTAAATTTCCTTTTTCAAGGCAATGCTCTCCTTAGTAGTATGCCCAGTAATCTGGTGATAGTCACAGAAATTTCCTGAGTTGTGTCCCGCGGAGGATATACAATAATTTTCATGCTGTTTGAGTAGATCCTTTGTTAATAGTAGATCGAGCACGTCGACCATGGTGACTCCTAAATTTTTGAAAGCATCAGCCAATTCTGGGACATTAATCAGACTGTCGTCATCCCCTCTCTTATCAGTGTTCATAGTAATAACCTTTCTTGGATCACTTATAACCTCGTTATTGATTATTTCCTGCATGGCCTTCTTCAACGCAAAGCATTCGTTGTTGGTATGTCCGGTGGTGTTATGATAGTCGCATAACTTCATTAGATCACTTTTCAGATGGGATTCGTAACCCTTTAATGGCTTAAACATTCTTGACAAGACACGGAACAAGGGGTCCATGTCTAATTGTAGTTTCTTGAAAGCGTCAACCATTTCCAAGACGTTGATGTCACCATCGACTAACTCAACCATGTTTACGCCGCCATTGTTGGGAAGTGGATTCACTATGGTGTTTGGCCCTTTAGGCTTCTCAATCTTGCCTTCGATGATCAACTTTTGGATGTCACATTTCAGCTGTAAGTAGTTGTCGGTGTTGTGACCAGGGTACTTGTGGTACTTGCAGTACTTGGTTGCATCGAGGTTGGCTCTCTTAACCACGGGGTTGTAGTTCTCAAGTGGCTTGATCAAACCCATTTTCATTAAAACCTCAAATACTCGGCCAGTGGGCATGCCCGAAGTCATCAAAGTGTTCTCTTTTCCATGGTAGGTTGTTTGTAACTGCTTGGACATCGAACAAAGAGTCGTCTTGGACCAGGCTTACTTGACCAGCGACTTCCTTACCCTTGGGGGAGGTGGTTGTAGGAGATTTGTAGCGGAAGGAGTTGTTCCCACTTTTAGCAATTTCTTTGGCAACAACAATGATACTGGCTTCATGTCTTACCCCAGCATCGAACATTTCTCTCAGATTAGGGAAGTAACCATTGCCAATTACCATCTTAAGCTCAGGAAACAAGCACTTGAAGAATATTTTCTTTTGTTCCTTTGCTTTAGGAGGATATTGTACTTCTGCTAGCTTGTGGTTCCACCTCTTATAGAAGTTATAAATAGGCTCACCGGGCCTATGCATAGTATTCTCCAAGTCGGCACGGTTGACGTACCAATCAAGGTTTGACTGGTAGTTCTCACAGAAGGTAGTGGTGATTTTATCCCATGTCTCTCTCTCAGCGGGATCTAATCTTAAGAACCAACGGAGGGCAATTCCGTCTAGAGTAGTATGGAAGACTCGAGCCATCTACTCGTTGGTGCAGTCTCGAGCTCTCATGGATAACACATAGCTGTCAAGGTGAGTCTTAGGCCAGGAAGTACCATAGAAATTTGAGACCTTTGGAATCTTGAAGTCTCTTGGGAGAGAACCCACATTTCTAGGGTTGATAGTCTTGATGATAGCAGCGGCTTGCTTGCTAACCGTGTCGGACAGTTGGCGAATATGTTCTTGCATGGCGACCACCATAGGGTGACTAGATGTATCAGAGCCGAAGTTGACTTGGGTGGCAGGAGGAGTGGTGGAGATTGCATGAATGGCGGCACCAATACTCAGTGGCAATGAAGGAGTGGGTAACTTGGTAGTGGACAAGTAACTGTTGGTGTATATGCCCTAGGCATGTTATTGGCACGTTATTTGACAATGTTTGTTATCACTTTTTCATTTATATAAAGAGATATTATAGATTATTATTTGTTGTTACATGTTTTGTTATAATAATCTCCGTCCCTAGTACTTATGAAGAACTAGTATAAGTTTAATTCGATGATCATGTGATGATCACATGTATGGGATACAAGTTAAACTTATGGGTGTGTGTTGGTGAACACATACTGGACATGACCCAACTATGAGGTTTATGTCATGGTCATAATGTCATAATTAAACCTCTAAAATAGTTATACCATTAAAGTAGTCTAATTTTTTTTCACAACCAAGTACATATTTTGCAAAATAGAGACTAAATTAACCGTCCTAAAAGTATTTGTGACACCAACTTAATGAGACCCTTAGCGTCTCAAATACAATTAGGGACGGTTTCATAGGCAAATTAAAGGCAATTTAATGAGACACTTAGTTGTCCTAAAAAGAGAGGTTTTTTTGTAGTGTGTCATGGTCATGATGTCATAATTAAACCTCTAAAATAGTTATACCATTGAATCCTTAGACCTGAGAGTATTACGGTCTTCCACATAGTGGAGATCATGTTTGACATATTCAAACGTTACTCTTAACCAAGTAATTATAAATAATATGATTGGCATGATCAAAGCTATGTAGGGAAGTGTAATAAGTTAAGATGGAATTTTTCCCTCTTCGTGAGAGATGTCAAGCTTGGGCCCCTCGATGAATAGAATTGATGAAATGCATGGCCGTGCTCAAATGAATTAATATGATCAATGTCATTTGTATTATCAACTATTTGGAATCGAGAAAAGTATTTGGCATTGTAAGTTGACCATTGACCATGGCTTACGCTCAATGATATCATGGACAAAAGGATTGTGATATGTTCTATAAAAGATAAGCAAACTTTGACAAAGTTGTATCAATTGGGTAATCAGGATGGCCTGTTATGGTCCACTCATGATTTATGAGAACAAATGTGTTTGGACTCATTACCAACTTCATATAATCCTATGGGGTCACACACAATATAACGAATTGTTAAAAGGCTAAAAGGATGAAAATCTGACGGGCACGACCATGCCAGTTTATGACCACGACCGCGCCAGTTAATAAGCTCGATCGTGCCAATTTTGTGAGCATGACCGTGCCATAGTCCTTGGGCCGGATTTTTTTACTATTTAATTTGGTGACGGTATTTAGGTTTCCTATGTCTTTAAGGGTTAAGGACTAGGGACTATATATATATCTTTTCACCAGCCATTAAACATATGAAACCTAGTTGTTTGGAGAAACAATATTCTTGATCTAAGATTGCGAATTAAAGATCAAGAACCCTAAATTCATATACCCAATTTTGGATCTAGCAGTCCAGATCAAGAAGGAGTTCTTGATATTCGTTCGCATGTGGATATCCATAGAGGGTGATTGCTTAATCATCTTCTAGTTCGTGTTCCTGCGATCAAGACTTGAAGAAAACCTTGGAGAAGATCAAATCTTGTAGAACGAAGTTTCAAGATCCAATTTTTTTTAAGCTCCATCACGGTTAGTATTCTAAATTCAACTCAATATTAATTTAATCATCTTGAACGGATCTAGGCTTTTGGGTTTATTCTGCTGTGCATGATTCTGCAAAACCCAACAGTGGTATCAGAGCCCGTTTATCATGATTATTTTAATAATAACATGTTGATAATATAATTTGATTATATGTGTTAGCATGCTATTTGAATTTAGATTCATGATGTTTATGTGATTTATATTTTATGTATGTATATGAGATATATGAAGATTATAAAATCGCACCGTTTAAATACGTTATGTGGGATCTAAGATTGCAATAATAATTTGATTATTATGTTCCTTGTGATCATCAAAAGTTAATTGGATTAATTTGTTGATGATCCTAGATTCAAGAATAAATTGTTTATTCAAGGTTTTGATGAACATGTGATTTGATCATCATGAACACCAAACCCTAATTGAATCAGGAAAGCAATTTTAGGGTTTAAAATTGAAGCACAATGGTAAAAACAAATTGAGTTGGATTTAATTGTCAGATGACTGATTTTGGAAACCGTATTTCCTGAAATTAAATGTCAATTTCAAAATTACTTTGGATTGAATTTATTTGTCAAATGGCTGGTTTTAGAAACCATGTTTCCTGAAAATAAATCTCAAGGACAAAGTCATAAATTAATAAGACAAAAGAATTTAGAATCGAGTTACTTTATGTAAGGGATTGTGGATGCCTTTTGGCTTAGTTTCGACCTTACATAGTTGTTTCTTCTAGTTTCTAAATTTGGTACGGGATTTTGGATGCCTTTTGGCTTAGTTTCGACCGTACAATCGTTCTCTCAATTACGTGTTTAAGAATTTATCCTCATAAATCAATCACATGAAATCATACTTTAATTAGTGGTATTAATTAAATAATTAACCGATGCTTTATATGTTTATATTATGTGCGTATAAATGTGTTACCATGCTATATGTATTGAACCTTCTTGTTAAAATTTAAGTCACGTGCCAATCCATGATAAACACTTAGGATTACAACGGTAGTTTTGTGCGGGCTCTAACCATCGCGAGGCGCATTGATTCTATCATTGGATGAACAAGATGAGTGAAAGAGTGGTTCCTATGCGTTTATCAGGGTTTAATTAAGCTATCAAAAGGTTTCTGGGCTTAAGGCACGAGATGAGATTAAACATGCTTTTGACATATGATGTCTGAAAGAATCTCATGAAAGGATCTAAGAGTCATATATGATATGATTGGTAAAAGTTACCTATCTAAATAGTTTGAATTTTGAGCAGCTTGCCATCGCGGTGTCAAAATTTGAATGAAATATGGATCTTAGCCCATATAAATTATATTATACATTAATGTATTTGAAGGTTATATAATTTAGTGGGAGTATTTATGAATACAATAATTAATCTCTTTATGAAAATTGGTACTAATACATATTAATATATGTTTGCATAAAATGTAGACAATGGCTCAAAACACGCACAACCTATCATTGCGATCTATCCTTGAGAAATAGAAACTCTAAGAGAATGGTATTAACTTCCTGGATTGGGTCCGAAACCTTAGAATTGTTCTAAGGCAAAAAGAGAAGTTGTACATTCTTAAGGAGCCCATTCCTGATAAACCTGAAGCCATTGCCCCTAGGGCGGAAAGGGATGCTCACAAGAAACACAAAAGTGATTCTCGTGACGTCAGCTGTCTTATGCTTGCTACCATGTGTTCTGAGCTCTAAAAATCTTTGGAAGACTTGGACGCCTATGAGATAGGCACTGAGTTGAAAAATATGTTTCAAGAGCAAGCTAGGCAAGAAAGGTTTGATACCATGGCTGCCTTGATGTCATGCAAGATGATTGAAGGGCAAGCAGTGAGCCCTCATGTTTTGAAGATGAAAGGCCACATTGAGCATCTAGAGAGGTTAGGTTATGCCATCCCTGTTGAGTTGGCTACTGACATGATTCTCAATTCACTTCCAAAATGCTATAATCAGTTGGTAATGAACTTTAATATGCATGCTATGGATAAGTCTTTGTCAGAGTTGCATGGGGTGCTTAAAACTGCTGAAAAGAAAATAATTGAGAAAACTACCTCTCATGTGCTCATGGTGAATAAAGGAAAGGTATTTAAGAACAAGGGTAAAGGTAAGGCAATTGTTTCCAAACCTAAGGCTAGCAAGGAAAAGGTTGCCAAAGCTGCTGTAGTGGCTAAATCAGACACTCAAAAGGATTCAATTTGTTTCCATTGCAGTGAGACCGGGTCATTAGAATAGAAATTGCAAAACTTATAGGGAAGAAAATAAGAAGAAGAGGAAGGGCAATGTAATTGCTTCTACTTCAGGTATATAAGTTATAGATATTCTCCTTTCTACTTCTAGTTCCTGGGTATTAGATACCGGATGTGGATCTCACATTTGTTTAAATGTGCAGACACTAAAGAATAGGAGACTACTCAAGGACGGTGAAGTAGACCTACGTGTGGGGAATGGAGCAAGAGTTTCTGTATTAGCCGTAGGAACTTATGAAGTTACTTTACCTAGTGGTTTAATTCTTGTTTTTAATAATTGTTACTACGTTCCAGATTTGAGTAGAAATATTATTTCAATTTCTTGTTTGGAAAATGAAGGTTATATATTTCTTATTGAGAATAAGGGGTTTTCTATTTATTTATATGATATGCTTTATTGTATTGCAAATTCATTTAATGGCCTTTATATCCTTGATGTTGAGAATAGAAATAATGATGATGTCTATAACATAAATAAGAAATCTAAACCTAAACCTAATGATGTAAATCACACTTATTTGTGGCATTGTCGTCTTGGTCATATTAATGAGAAGCGTATCTCAAAACTCCATGGGGATGGACTTTTATGCTCAAATGATTTTGAATCATATGAGACTTGTAAGTCATGTTTACTTGGAAAATGACTAAGACACCTTTTACTAAGAGTAGTGAAAGGGCTAGTGACTTATTGGGCTTAATAGATACCGATGTATGCGGACCTTTAAGTGGCAATGCTAGGGGAGGATTTCAATCCTTCATAACATTCACTGATGATCTTAGCAGATATGGCTATGTCTACTTAATGAAGAATAAAAGTGAAGCTTTTGAGATATTTAGAATATTTCAAAATGAAGTACAAAATCAACTTGGAAAAACTATTAAAGCACTACAATCCGATCGTGGTGGTGAATATTTAAGCCAAGGTATTGACGATCATCTTAAAGATTGTGGAATTGTTTCACAATTAACTCCACCCTGAACACCACAATGGAATGGTGTGCCCGAGTGGAAAAATTGGATTTTATTGGATATGGTCCGATCTATGATGATTCTAGTTGATCTTCCATTATCCTTTTGGGGACATGCATTAGAAACCGCTGCACTCACACTAAACAATGTTCCAACTAAATCGGTTTCAAAGACTCCATATGAGAAGTTGAATGGAAGAAAGCCTAATCTTTCTTTCATGAGAATTTGGGTTGCAAGGCTTATGTTAAGAGAATCATCTCTGACAAACTCGCACACAAATTTGATAAATGTTTTTTCGTGGGATATCCGAGGGAAACCAAAGGATATTACTTTTACAACCGCACGGACAACAAAGTGTTTGTTGATCGGGATAGTACCTTTCTAGAGAAAGAGTTTCTCTTCAAAGGAAACAGTGGGAGTAACATTGAACCGATAGTGGAATCTGAACAAGTTTCACAAGGAGTTGTGGAACCCGTTCAAGATACACAAGCTCGACACAGATCTAGTAGGTTACGATCCGAACCCGAGAGATATGGATTTCTTGTGACGGATAGTAATAAAATAGAAATCATTGAGAATGATGAACCTACTTCCTACCAAGAAGCGATGACTTCTCCTGACTCAGATAAATGGCTTGGAGCTATGGAATCTGAAATCCAATCCATGTATGATAATCAAGTTCGGAACTTGATAGATGCACTCGAAGGTGTAAAAACCATAGGATGCAAGTAGGTTCTAAAAAAAAAAACTGACATGGATGGAAAGGTTCATACTTATAAAGTTAGGCTTGTAGCAAAAGGTTATAGGCAGATTCATGGTATTGACTATGATGAAACTTTTTCACCCGTAGCAATGATCAAGTCTATAAGAATTTTAATTGTCATAGCTGCATATTATGACTATGAGATATAGAAAATGGATGTCAAAATAGAGTTCCTTAATGGGAACTTACTCGAGGATGTGTATATGACACAACCTGAAGGTTTTTTAAATCCTGAAAATTCTAATAAGGTATGCAAGTTATAGAAATCCATCTATGGATTGAAGCAAGCCTCAAGGAGTCTTTGATTTGATGAATCAGTCAAAGAGTTTGGCTTCATCAAGAACGAAGATGAACCTTGTGTATACAAGAAAATTAGTGGGAGCGTAGTACTATTTCTAGTGCTATATGTCGATGACATAATGATCATCGGAAACGATGTTCCTGCACTGTAGTCTGTAAAGACTTGGTTAGGAAAATGCTTTTCAATGAAAGATATGGGTGAAGCCGCTTACATCAGTGGAATTAAGATCTATCGTGATAGATCTAAAAGACTGATTGGTTTAAGTCAAAGTACATACATTGACAAGGTTCTGTAGATACCCCGGGAGGAGCCCACCCCTTGGCTAGAGCAGTGGGAGGATCCTAGGATGTCTATTTGTGTTTTATTTGTTTAGAGTCGCCACCTATGTTTTAGAGGAACATAAGAAAAACCTAATATTTAGCCTATGCTTTGATATAAAAACAGAGATTCTTGTTATGAGGTTTGGGGGTTAGGTTACGAGATAGGAAGTACTTAAACACCCATCTCTCCCAACTAATGTTGGTCTTGATTGTTCATAGTTTACATAAATAAAGTGTTCTTCCTATTCTATGATAATGATAAAAGAGGGGTGTTTTGAATGTGGGGAGATAACTCCTTGACCGACTTCAATATAATGAAGTGATCTTTGGTGTCATGTCCCAAAATGGTTTTGTGTGATTGCACGTTTGATAAAAGTAAAAGAAGAAGAGAAGAGATGAAGTAGAAAGAATAGAGAGAAAAGTTGTATTACCTCAACTTCAAATGACTTCAAACACCTCTTAAAGAATTGCCTTAGAAATGCCTTGAAAATGTTTGTGTATAGTTTTCTTAGTCACAAAAATTCCTCCTTTTCAATGGTGAATTAGAGGGGTTTATATAGTTGTAAAAGACATGTGTTTGTTGCCAAAACGGAGTCACAAAGAAATCTTTCTTGGGCAAAATCGTTTAAAATGAGCAAAGGAGGGATATTTGGAGAAAATTTGTAAATGACGCCCAGATGCGCGCGCTTCCTACCTTGGGGGCAGGACGCGCGTGCTTTTGACCCCTAAAGGCAGAGGCGCGCGACTTGGAAATGGCTTTTTTGATAGAATGGACTAGAAAGTCAGCCCTGTTATTCAGTTTAGCCCCTAGACTTAACGGAGTCAGTCAGGAACTTAACAAAAGTAACATAAACTAATGAAAAACACATAAAATAGGAAGAAACACAAAATCAAATATGCAATCGGGGTGAGCGGTCTAAGAAAAAACAAAGACTCGATGAAAGCAGGAATTTGAAATTGCAAAAGATAGAGGTGCGTTCCCTGTGTGAGAGACTTTTATTGAGATGTGGTGGCATGATCCATTTGTGAATCCGCCGGCTGAACTCGTTTGTGAATCCATTTGTTGAATATGTTTGTCGAATCCATTTGTGAATCCGTTTGTGAATCCATAGGATGAGTCCGTTTGTGAACCTGCTTGATGAATCCGTTTGTGAATCTGCTTGATGAATCCGTTTGTGAATCCATTGGATGAGTCCATTTGTGAACCCGGTTCCGTTTGTGAATCCGCTTGATGAATCCGTTTGTGAATCCATTGAATGAGTCCGTTTATGAACCTGCTTGACGAATCCGTTTGTGAATCCGCTTGATGAATCCGTTTGTGAATCCATTGGATGAGTCCATTTGTGAACCCGCTTGATGAATCCGTTTGTGAATCCTCTTGATGAATCCTTTTGTGAATCCATTGGATGAGTCCGTTTGTGAACCCACTTGACGAATCCGTTTGTGATTCCGCTTGATGAATACGTTTGTGAATCCATTAAATGAGTACGTTTGTGAACCCGCTTGACGAATCCGTTTGTGAATCCGCTTTAATGAATCTATTTGTGAATCCATTAAATGAGTCCATTTGTGAACCAGATTGACGAATCCATTTGTGAATCCGCTTGATGAATCCATTTGTAAATCCATTGGATGAGTCCGTTTGTTAACCCATTTGCTGAACCCGTTTGTGAGTCCATTGGCCGAATCCGTTTGTGAATCCGTTGAACGAGTCCGTTTTTGAAACCGTTGGCTGAATCCGTTTGTGAATCCATTGAATTAGTCTGTTTGTGAACCCGATGGCTGAGTCCGTTTGTGAACCCGTTTGTCGAATTCGTTTGTGAATCCATTGGTCGAATCTATTTGTGAATCCGATGGCTGAGTCCATTTGTGAACCCGTTGCTGAATCCGTTTATGAATCTATTGGTCGATCCGTTTGTGAATCTGCTGACTGAGTCCGTTTGTGAACCCGCTATGTTGCTTAGGAAGTGGTGATTTCAGTAGTTCACCGTGGACCAAATTGCTGTTTGTAGCTGTATCTGATGTATGCTGTTCGGAGCTGCACTTGCTGTTGACTTCGTGACTTTTGTGGGGTGCGGGCACAGTTGACTGCGGACCAAAAAATTTGTTTTTCCTTTTAAGAGGAAAGTGTCGAGATTGACTTTTGACTAAAAGGAAAGACACACCCTACTTTTATTGGGAGTTTCTATCTAATTTCAATTTAGACATGCCTTAGGGGAGGACCAAATGAATGTGTGCCCAACTGTGTCCCCAAGGGCGGAGCTTTTATCTCAATCCAACTGATTCTGGGAATGTCTGGACTCTGCTCCTGCATGATTTCCTCCTTTGACAAGGGTCGGTTGAGGCAACTCTGAAATGTAATGCGGGTGCCCCGGCTAATGACTGTGGGACGCGCGCGCTTCCCATATGGGTGGCGAGAGGCGTACGCTTCTAGGGAGCAAATTCTGGGGCTTGACATTTTCTGGCCAAAAGATCCCCAACAGCTATAATATCAGCCTATGTTCGAAACTATTCTTCCAACAGCTCTTTTCTACCATTCTTGAGCACTTTTTCTTGTTTGATTTTGCTTGTAATCAACATTTTCCATGGCTTCAATTCTTTCATTCTTGGATTCCGCATTCTCTTCACACTACAGACGTTGAAGCCGGATTGGGATTTGTTGAAGGCCGCTGCAGCCTTTTGGGATTGTGACAGTCACACTTTTAACTTTTCGGTGAATGAAATGGTGCCGACTGTTGATGACTTTGGTGCCATTCTTGGCATGCCTTTGGTGGGTTAGATTGCAGTCCCCAAATATTATCGAGGTGCGATTGACTCTTGGTCTGATTTATTGAACCTCCCCATTAAAGATGTGAAGAAGATGTTGCATGGTACTGTTGCAGACATTACCGAGTTACCAATGTTTTTTAGTTTGCATTCGGAGGACACGACGGTTCAGTCTTTTTAGAGGAATGCTCTGGCTATCTGTCTTTTCAGCAAAGTTTACTTCCCTTGGTACTGCGGATGTGCAATTGGCTGAGATTGTCTTGCAGGCAAAAGAGCAGCAGTTCAGCATAATCCCTCTCATAGTGGGGGAGACCCTGCACGGTTTGAATGAGTTGCATCGGACGGGTGAGATGTATCGGGGAAGCCCTTTGCTTTTGACCATATGGATTCGGGAGCATTTCAGGATTTATTCTCCGGAGGGTGATCTGTCTCCTTTGGCTATTCATAGGAGGAAACTGCTGATCCGAGACTTAGCTGAGGATGGTTGGAAGAAATTCTTTGTTTCCCAGGCATCGATTGACATTGAGTGGTGCCCTCCCTCTTGGGGACTTCATCCTTTTGTGGAATGGACCTCGGGTTTTAGGCATGTGGTCCTTCCTGGGCTTAGGGATTCTTCATCCTATCAGCCGGAGCGAGTTCTGAGGCAGTTCGGTCACCAGCAGATTCCTTTCCCGAGGAGCGGGGTACTTTGTCCAGTCTCAGACATGGATCCAGACTTTTTGAGGGAGCTTCAGTTAGCTTGGGGAGGTCACCGTCATCGGTGGGCTTCCACCCCTTTTCATCGGGGTAGTATTTTCCTTCCCGAGAGTTATCTGGATTATCTGTTCGGCACCCTTTACCGCGGTATCACTTGGGTTGACATGCTTCAGGCTGAGTTTCTAGGGAATGACTTTGATCCTAGCAGTGCTTTGAGGTACAAGGAAGCTGTTGCAGGTTCAAACAACATTTTGGCTGACCCTTTCGGCAATCATTTGGATAATTTTTATGCTCGGAGGCGCCTTGCTGCGCAGAAGGTCATGGTCAATCTTAGTGTTCCTAGGCCTCCAAAGAGGAAAAGGATTGAGAGCCGTTTGGGCGGCCCTTCGAAAGCTTAGAAGAAATTAGATTTTTCCTAGTACCCCAAGTTTGGGATTAACAGACCACATGTTTAGGATTTAAATGTTTTATTGTCTTTTAAGCTCAACATTATCCGTTGTAGTGATCAAAATAATTTAAGAATTGAATAAAGAATTGCATCTTGTTTATGAATGATTTGGGTAAAAATGATTGTTTTAGACCGCACCCGAAGGTTGCCTACGTTCTT
This sequence comes from Campanula takesimana, assembly GCA_026119855.1. Classification (NCBI taxonomy): domain Eukaryota; kingdom Viridiplantae; phylum Streptophyta; class Magnoliopsida; order Asterales; family Campanulaceae; genus Campanula; species Campanula takesimana. The sequence goes on along the minus strand of JAOWBW010000658.1, from coordinate 14,219 downwards.
CCAGTATGGAAGCTCAGGTCTCCGTAGTTCAAACAAATGAAGACCATTTTTTCTTGTGTGCACCCTGTTTTTTGCCTAGACCGCCCTTTCGGTTTTCAATCTAGCGGGCTTCTTTTTTGCACTTGCTCTAATTTTTGCCTAGGCCGCCCTTGCGGGTTTTCAACCTAGCGAGCGTTTTTTTTTTTTTTTTTTTTTTTTTTTTTTTATGGTCTTCATTTGTTAATCGTATAACTTCTTGAGCTTGTCGAGGTTGACCTCCTTTGGCAATTGATCACCATCCAGGTCTACGAGTCGGACTGCACCACCGCTTAGTATCTTCTTGACCACGTAAGGACCGATCCATCGGGGTCCCCATTTCCCGAGGGGATTCATGGCATTGGGAGGATGTTGTCTTAAAACCAAGTCTCCCACTTTGATGTTTTGGGGCTTCACCTTTTTGTTGAAAGCCCTTGCCATTCTCTGTTGATAAGCTCTCGTGCGTTCAAATGCTCTTAGCCTCTTTTCGTCGAGTAAGGCTAGTTTTTCATACTGACTTTGCATCCAATCAAACTCGTTGACTTGGTTCTTGAGTAAGACTCGTAAAGATGGAACTTCAAGTTCAACTGGGAGTACGGTTTCAGAACCATAAACCAATGAATATGGGGTTTCTCCCGTTGCAGACTGGATTGATGTGCGGTAGCCCCACAATGCTAATGGTAACTTCTCGGGCCAATCCCTTCCTGTTGATGCCATTTTCCGTATGATGACCTCAATCATTTTGTTTGCTGCTTCGACCGCTCCATTAGTTTGGGGGCGGTACGGGGATGAATTGTGCTTGGTAATTTTGTAATCAACCAAAAGCGCATCCATTTCCTTCTCAAAGTGTTAACCATTATCAGAGATGATCTCATGAGGAATACCGTATCGGCACATGATGTTATTCTTCACGAATTCAGCCACTTTGTTGGCGTTGAGAACTCGGTAGGCTTGTGCTTCGACCCACTCTGTGAAATAATCCATGGCCACTAGAATGAATGACTGTCTGTTGCTTCCCATAGGATGGACTTTGCCAATGATATCTATGCCCCACCAAGAGAACGGCCACGGTGTGGTCATGTTGTACAGTTGTGATGGTGGAGCATGTTGCAGATTAGCATGGAACTGGCACTTGGCGCATTTCTTGACTTTCTCGATGCAGTCTCTTTCTATAGTAGTCCAATAATAGCCAATACGGAGTATCTTCTTGGCTAACATGATCCCATTTATGTGGGGTCCACATTCTCCTTCGTGGACTTCATGCATTATCTCTTGAGCTTCGGTCTCATTTGCACATAAAAGATTGATCCCTTCATGATGTCTCTTGTAGATGCGGTTCCCAATCAACACATATCTTGCGGCTAGCTTTTGTAATGCTACTCGAGATTTCCCATTGATGTTCTCAGGGAAAGTGCCGTTGTTGAGGAAGTTCATGATGTCTGTGTACCATGGGGGGCTTGTTTGGACTTCATTGACCTCAATACTCATGCAATATGCCGGACTAGTTCTCCTTGAAATTTTGATGGGCTTCACCATTTTTCCCTTGGGCATCTAGGCTAGTGAGGCTATAGTAGCCAAAGCATCAGCAAAGCGGTTCTTGTCTCTAGGAAAATAATTGAACGTGATGTCTTGAAACTGTTCAGCCAATTCCTCGAGGTGCTGACCATACTGTTGGAGGGTTGGGTCTTGGATTCGCCATTTACCCGATGTCTGATTGATAAGGAGCAGGGAGTCACCGAATACTTCTAGATCTGTGACATTTCTTTCTAGGGCCGCTTCTAGCCCCGCTATGCATGCCTCATATTCAGCAATGTTGTTGGTAGCTTCAAATTCAAGACGGATTGCAATTGGAGTGTAGATGTCTTTGGGATCGATAAGCAACATTCCTATCCCATAACCGTTCTTATTGGCTGCGCCATTGAAAAAAAGTTGGCGCTTATTTTCCTCGGTTGTAGTGCAAATCAAGTCCTCGTCAGGAAATTGTAATTCTTCCCCCTTCACTTCATCTCACGGAAATTCAGCAAGCTGATCACTGAACACTTTCCCCTGATGGATTTTAGTGTGACGTAAGTGATATCATAGACGGCGAGCATGAAGTACCACTTGGCTATCATTGTTGACATGAAAGGCTTCTCGAAGATGTAGCGGAGCGGGTCGACTTTTGCTACTAGCTTGATCAGAAAGGCTTCCATGTAGTATTTGAGCTTTTTAGTGACCCAAACCAGCGCTGCACATGACTTCTCCAAGATTGAGTAGTTCTTTTCGCCTCCACGGAATCGGCGACTGGCAAAAAAAATGGCATTCTCCTTTGTGGAGTCTCGTTTCTCTTGTGCTAGTATAGCCCCTAGGGCTTCATCATTCACTATAAGGTAGAGAAAGAGAGGCTTCTCTTTGTGTGGTGGAACTAGGACTGGAGGGCATGTCAAGTAATGTTTCACTTGATCGAAGGTTTCTTGGCAAGCGTCGGTCCACTCTAGAGCCACATTCTTCTTGATTAACTTGAAGATTGGCTCACACATGGAAGTGATTTGGTGCACAAACCGACTGATGTACTGAAGTCTGCCCATGAAACCTTTGATTTCTTTCTGTGTCTTTGGAGGAGGCATGTCAATGATTGCCTTGATTTTTGAGGGATCTGCTTCAATTCCCCTTTCTGTGACCATGTAGCCAAGAACTTTGCCTCGAATAACCCCGAAGGTGAACTTTGAGGGATTGAGCCTCATTTTGTGTTGTCGAAGCCTTTCGAAGAACTTGCGGAGGTCGATCAAGTGTTGATCGTCGGTCCCCATTGAATGGATGATCATGTCATCCACATAGACCTCAATTTCCTTGTGAATCATGTCGTGGAACAAGTCTGTCACAGCCCTTTCATAAGTAGCCCCAGTTCTCCTCAATCCAAACGGCATGACTGTGTAGCAAAAGGTGCCCCATGGTGTTGTGAGAGCAGTCTTGTGTTGATCCTCTTCGGACATGAGAATCTGATTATACCCGGAAAACCATCCACGAATGAGCGGACCTCGTAGGCGACAGTGGAGTTGACTAGCATGTCGATGTTGGGTAATGGAAAATCATCCTTCGGAGAAGCTTTGTTCAAATCCCAGAAATCCACAGAAACACGGACCTTGCCGTTAGCCTTTCTGACTGTCACCACATTGGCTATCCATGTTGGATACTCAATAACTTTGATGAAGCCCATGCTGAGAAGCTTCTCTATCTCTTCTTTGACTTGTAAAGACCATTCTGGCTTGATCTTTTTGAGTTTCTACTTTATCGGCTTAGCATCATCTCTGATCGGAATTCTGTGCTCGGTAACCTTTCTATCTAAATCCGGCATGTCTTTGTATGACCATGCAAACACATCCACAAACTCTTTGAGCAGTGCAGTCAGTCTGTCTTTGTCTTCCCTCTTGAAGAAGCTTCCGATCTTGGTTTCCTTTGGCTCTTCATCGGTACCCAAATTAATAACATGCAATTCTTCATCAACCCCTGAACCATTTTCACCACGACTACGGACCTGTTAAGCTAGTTCATTTAAGTATGTTTCATTTTCGTGGTCTATTTCATCATTGTTTGAATCGTTATTAACTATTTCATTAAATTCATTATTAGTTAATTCATCATTTATGATGTTTGCAATCTCGGGGTACTAAAAAAGATCGAATTTTCATTAGCAAAGAAAGGGAACACACGCTCGGCTATTGCCCCCATATCCTCTTGGGTGAGGGTATCGGAAACACTCTCGGACTCGAAAGTGAACGTTAACAAGTCTTCCTTTGAAACCTTGCGCGGTATGCAACCCATTTTCTTGATCAGGAATTCCTCGGATACCACGTACCCCTTTGTTGAGTACCAGTTGTTGATCGGCTCGGAGCTTGGCTTGATCTCGCTGATAGGCTCACTCCTCATGTCGGTGTCGTTGGAGATGTTATTGACTTGGCACTCGTTCATGATGGCAAGTTCCTCGAACATGGAGGCTAGATCAGTTAACTCCTCCCCCACGGTAATCTCTGTCTCGGACTCTATGGTCACTTTCTTCCCCCACCATTTTTGGGGTGGCGTAGGAGTTGGTTCCTCTTCGGATTTCTGAATCTCACAATCGGCAAAGACTTCGAGACCGGACTTTTTGATACCCCTGCCGTTGACCCATAGCTTGGGAAAGATTATGTACGAGACATCTTCCCCCTGGCGGACAAAGTAGCCATTTAATGTCTTGCGTTAAGCCTCAAGTTGGGAATTTCATAGTGACGGCCTTCCCTGCGAGCTCGAGATTTCTGATTCTTGATGGATTGCTCATATTTCAAGTCATCCTTGGAAGGTTTGTACCCCAATCCGAACCTGTTCTTGACAAATGAGGCCTTCACGGGTTGCATTCTCCCTTGTTGATATTTCCCTAGGCCTAGACCGGGAAAGTAGTTCATATTCCTCATCATACGGAGGACTTTGTGATTGCCGAGGGTCCATGATCCGTTTCCCCCTTCTTTGTCGATGGCGTTGATTGAGACGCCGGAGAGGGTGGAGTCTTCTAACCCATGATGAACTTGGTGAATAGGCTCCTCATTTTTGTGAATAGTGACATTTTCCACCATGACGGTCACTATTTCGTCCCCGTTCCTGAACTTGACACACTGATGGAGAGTTGAAGGGACAGCATTAGAACTGTGTATCCTTGGTCGGCCCAAGAGTAAATTGAATGAGGAGGGTACATCGAGCACTTGAAACGGGACGGACATAACCATGCTCCCAAATTCAATGCCTATTTCTACCATACCCATGATTGTGCGGGCAGTGCTGTCGTAACCTCAGATTACTTGAGTAGAAGGCTTTAGATCTGAACTCTTAAGCCCAGTATGACCATGATTCGGCCAGGCATTAGGTTGAGTGCGGAACCACCATCAACTAAGACTCTTGAAATAGGTCTCCCCTTGCTCTTACTTTGAGATAGATGGCCTCATTGTGATCGGAGCTAAATGGTGGAAGGTCCATATCGGCAAAAGTGATGACATTGCCAAAATGTATGTGGCCTATCATAGCAGTAAGGTCTTCGAAATTTGTGTCAGGAGAGACTGATGTGTCGTCGAGATTGCTGATGACAAGGTCTCGATGCTTCTTTGAAGATGCAATGAGGTCCCAAATAGATATGTTTGCTTGAGTCTTCTTGAGTTCTACCAATAAAGGGTCTTCGGTAGTGTCGCGAGCTTGCGATCTTGGAGAAGAGGTGCTTGGTGTAGAAGTAGTGGGATTGCTTGTGACTCGTCCGGATCGAGTTAGCATATTGACGTTCCCGTTTTGCTTCTTCCTATTCTCTAATACTTCCCTCATTACCTCGTCATCAGTCATAATGTATTCATAACATTGGAGCCCTCATTCACAATGGGAATTGAATGAGTGGTCTCCTCAAACTCTCCTAACTCTATTACATTGACATCACCCCCACTAGGAACTATGAATTCCTTCTTGTCGATGAGGTCTTGGATGATGTTGCGGAGGACAAAGCATTCCTTGGTAAGATGGCCACTATGTTGGTGGTAGCCACAATATTTGTGATGGGCATGGTTGGCGTTGATCGCCTTGGGTTGGTACCCTTGCAGAGGTGTAATTTTCCCTTAGGCCTTGAGGACTTCAAAGGCCTCGGTGTGAGTCATGCCTTGGAGAGGAGTGTAGACACGATCATTTTGGAATTTCTTGACTTGTGGTGGAGGAACCCTTTTGTAATTCCCCTTGTCGGTAGTGACGGCATTGACTGAAGCCTCTTTTGTTGAGTTAGAGGCGGCCTTGTATCGGAAGCTAGGAGCAGTTTTCTTGATCTCCTTGAGCAAGTAATCCATTCGGACCCCTGCCTCATACATTTGAGAAAAATCTGCATAGCAAGCCCCACTTAGGTGGGTGCAGAGATCAATCTTTAGATACTTGAGGAAGATTTCCATTTGCTCCTTGGTGTTAGGCCTCTCGACAATTTCAGCAAGCTTGTCATTCCACCTTCTTGTGAAGTCAATAAAGGACTCATTGTCCCTTTGGGTGGTGTTCTCGAGCTCTTTCTTTGTCGGGCGGTGAGTGGTGTTGCCTTGGTATTGACTTTTGAAGGCAAGCATGGCGGCATCCCAATCAAGATGGACTGTGAGCGGGAGAGTTGTCGCGACCCCGACCCCGCGGGCCCGGAGTACGCGAGCTGGACGTCGACTTAGAACCAATACACCAAAGTTACGAAGATAAAAATTCCATTTTAATGCCAAAAGGTGATACAAGGTTTTATAAATTCAAGTTTAGTAACAACAAAATACAACTAACATAAGCTCCACAAGCTTATACCCCAACAATATAAAATGTACAATTCTTAATGACGTCATTGTTTGGTGACACTATCCCAAGGTTATACATTTAAATAATGCAAACCGAATAACAACCTTCCCCAAAAAGCTATATCCACACTCGACGTCTTGTCTCGTGATCAGTGAGTCTAATTAGGGATGGCCAAACCGGACCGGAACCGGAAAACCGGACCCGAACCAGACCGGAAAAGCCCGGAACCGGAGCAAACCGGGGAGTAAACCGGAACCGGAGTAACCGGAACCGTGGTAAGCGCAAGCCGGTTCAGGGTCACATATATGGCGAACCGGAACCGGAACCGGATCGGCATTTCCATTAAAAAAAATAAAAATCCCTTATTTTTCAATAAATTTTAACATGTTTATTCATTAGTGTATTATAAAATAAAAATCTCTTGTCTTTTAATAAATTTTAACATTTTTATTCATTATTGTATGATAAAAAAAAATAAAAAAAGGTAGCGTGGACTGAACCGGAACCGGACCGGAACCGTACCGAACCGGATTGTGATGACCGGAACCGGAACCGGTGTAAGCGCGGGCCAGTTCAGGGTCACATATATGCCGAACCGGAACCGGCGGTTCCGAACCGGAACCGGGCCCGGAACCGGTTTTGGTCATCCCTAAGTCTAATCCTTTCCACCTGGGGGGTTAAGGAAAAACAAAGACAAAAGAAAAGGGGGTGAGATAAATCTAAATAAGTTACTAATGCAACTACATGACATGCTAATATGCAATAGGAAATAAACATTATAATAATCCATGTAGCACATAACAGTTATCAGATAATAGATAGCAGCGGAAATAAACAATTAACAAAGGATATTAGCCAAGGTTTCCAAACTGATAGACCCAAATAAAGGATCGCTGCGCAGCTTCAACAATCAACCAATCAACATCTTCATAGTAGCATGGAAGCCGAAGAGAAAACCCCGGTACCGGAACAATAACCAAGTAACATGTCACAAAGGACGGGAGATATGGCACAAAGTCATACTCCAAAAAGTTAGCTAGACTACTTCACAATGGAAGCTAGCTCATCTCATTCCAAGGCCAATCCGGAAGAGGAAAATATGGGCAAAACAATGGTCAACATTATAATGGACTTGGCTCGTGCCATTATAATCTTTCCCATCGCCCGACACAACCACAAATACCAGCTGGACTTCCAAATAAAGGCTAAGTAATAAAATACTAGCACGATAAACAACCACTGATTCCAAAGTAGGGAACCTTATCAAGAAGTCACCAAGAAAGTGAAATGAACCAACAACACACAATTAAGGTGTTCCAATAATCTCAACAATGATAACACAATTTTCATATCACATTTGATCACAAAGGATCCAGTTAACTCAAGTACTCAACCAAGACTACTCACTCATCTCGAAGAGCTCAAGGAAAGCTTTAAAACGATAGCTTATACACCTAAAACGGAGTCCGGATGAGAGAGTTATGAACTATCGAAGATTTTCTGTGAAGAGTACAAGAGGGTGAAGCTCAGGGCTTGTACAGCGGAGGGGGCGCACGCCCGCGCAGAAAGGGTGCGCGCGCCTTGGAGGATCATAAGGTTCTTTGCAAAAGGGCCAGGGGAGGGTGCGCGCGCTCGCGCCTAAAGGGTGCGCACGCCCTAAGGATCAGAAGGTTTTCTAAGTTTGAACAAGGGAGGGTGCGCGCGCTCGCACCTAAAAGGTGCGCGCGCCCCCTAGGGATTTCGACCAAAACCCAGATTTCCTTCTGGGTTCTTCAATTCGGGCATGAACACCCAACTTTCACCATTTTCATACCAAAACCAAGATTCTCAATATCAACTCTCAAAGTGAACCTAACTAATGATCTAGGACAACTTATGAGCTTAGAGGGGACCTAAATATCATCATTTAACAACCCCAAACCAAAAGTTAAACCAACATTTAACAATCACCATTTTTAACCAAAAATCAAAATAAATTCCAAATAAATCCCAAACTCAATCAAACATCAAATGTATCAACTAAAGCATTATATGAACATGAAATGAACACTTTAGCATAAAATATTATGAAACATAAAATGCACACATTTCATAAAATGAAATGTGTAAAAGAAAAGATGAGAGGAAGAGGATGAAAATGAAGAGAGAAGGGAGAGAGAAATCTTACCTTTCTTGGCTATGGAGGAGAGAGAGAATGCTGGGAGAGAGGGAGTAGGGTGAGGAAGAGAGTGAGGGAGAAGGAAGAGTAGGGAGGGAGTAGTTAAAATTATTTTGAAAAGTTACACCTAGGCCCCTTCCTCCACTTACTAACTCAACTACAATACTCCCTACTAACAACTAAGACCCAAACACTACACTAGCACAAATGACCCAAATAAAATGCTAGGCATAAAATATTATGAAACATAAAATGCACACATAATTATCCAAATAAATAAATAATTCAAATAATTAATTAAGCAATTAAATAAATAAATAATCATTTTATTACTAAGAAAATAGAGATGGGTTTTCGGGTCGTGACATTCACTCCCCCTTAAAGAAAATTCGACCCGAATTTTAACGAGACTTACCCGAATTAAAAAGCCACGGATATTTCCGTTCCATCTCTCCTTGAAGCTCCCACGTTGATTCCTCAACATCATGATTTCTCCAAAGAACTCTAACCAACGATATGCTCTTATTCCTCAACTCTTGGACTTTAGTATCTAGAATCCGAACCGGTCGCTCCTCATAAGACATGTCGGGCTCGATATCCTCGGGTATCCTCGGTAACACGTGAGATGGGTCATGCAAATACTTACGAAGCATAGAACCGTGGAAAACGTTGTGCAAACGATCAAGAGAAGATGGCAATGCAAGTCGATACGCCAGAAGTCCCACTTTATCCAAAATCTCAAACGGTCCAATAAATCTCGGAGCCAATTTACCCTTCTTTCCAAACCTACGATACCCACCTTCGGAGATACCTTCAAAAACACAAAATCTCCGGTTTGAAAATTAAGATCTCGCCTCCGGTGGTCCGCATAGCTCTTATGTCGACTCTGGGCTGTCTTCAATCGATCTCAAATAATTTTAACCTTCTCAACTGAATCCTGAACCAAATCGATACCCCAAATCTTTGCTTCCCCAATCTCATCCCAACAAATAGGCGATCTACACTTTCTCCCATACAAAGCCTCGTAAGGTGCCATCTCGATACTAGCCTGATAACTGTTGTTGTAAGAGAATTCCACTAACGGTAGATGTCTATCCCAAGAATCAGAGAAGTCTATCGAACACGCTCGAAGCATATCCTCTAAAATCTGGATGGTCCTCTCGGATTGACCGTCAGTCTGAGGATGAAAAGCTGTACTGAATCGCAAATCTGTACCCAAAGCCACTTGCAACGCTTTCCAAAATCTGGAAGTAAACCTCGGGTCACGATCTGACACAATGCTAACCGGGACCCCATGCAATCTCACAATCTCATTTATATAAAGGGTCGCGAGTTTCTCCATCGAGTATCGAATATCCATCGGTAAGAAATGAGCTGTCTTGGTCAGTCTGTCCACAATTACCCATACGCTATCATATCCCCTACGGGTACGAGGTAGCCCCGTAACAAAATCCATTGTCACATGTTCCCACTTCCATTCTGGAATCTCTAATGGTTGAAGTAGTCCCGCGGGTCTCTGATGCTCGGCTTTGACTTGTTGACAAGTTAAACACCTCGATACATACTCAGCTATTTCCCTCTTCATATTGTTCCACCAAAATTGTTGCCTCAGATCTTGGAACATCTTCGTGCTACCCGGATGAATAGTGTATCTCGATTTGTGACCCTCGTCTAAAACTTGCCTCTTTATTCCATCAACATCGGGTACGCACAAACGACCACGGAAAGTCAACACCCCATTCGAACCAATAGTAAAATCCTCGAAATTTTTCTCTTTCATTTTTCCCATTATTTTTACCAACTCCGGATCTTCTTTCTGTGCATCCTTTATCCTTTGAATTAGGGTCGGAGATACCCTAATATTCGCAAAAATCGCCCCACGTCTCGATTCGCGAGGACACCAATCTCGAACATCCTCAAGCATTTTCCATTCCTGAACCATCATCGAAGCCACATAAGATTTTCTACTAATCGCATCGGCTACTACATTCGCTTTCCCGGGATGATAGGATATCTTACAATCATAATCTTTCAAAAGTTCCATCCATCGACACTGTCGGTTATTAAGCTCCTTCTGAGAGAAAAGGTACTGCAAACTCTTATGATCCGTGAAAATTTCATACTTCGCCCCGTAAAGGTAGTGTTTTCCATTTCTGAAGAGCAAATACGATAGCCGCCAATTCCATATCGTGCGTCGGGTAATTCTGCTCACTCGGGCTCAACTTCCTCGAAGCATACGCGATAACCTTCCCATTCTGCATCAAGACACAACCCAAACCTTCTTTCGAAGCGTCACTGTAAATTACTAAGTCTTCGTTCCCATTCGGTAACGCAAGAATCGGTGCGGTGGTCAATCTCTTCTTCAACTCCTCAAAATTGTTGTTACATTTTTCAGTCCACACAAACGAAACATTCTTTCGGGTCAACTGAGTCATCGGTGTAGCAATCCGCGAAAATCCTTCTATAAACCTCCGGTAATACCCGGCTAACCCCAGAAAACTTCTAATCTCAGTCATGGTTTCCGGTCGCTTCCAATCCACAATGGCCTCTATTTTCGAAGGGTCCACAGAAATCCCATCTTTAGAAATGACATGCCCCAGAAATGAGACTTTCTCAAGACAAAATTCGCACTTACTAAACTTCGCAAATAGTTGCTCCTTCACAAGGACGGATAAAAACTGTTCTCAAATGTTGCTCATGCTCCTCTCGAGATTTTGAATAGACAAGAATATCATCGATGAAAACCACTACGAACGAGTCAAGGTAAGGATGGAAAATTCAGTTCATCAAGTCCATAAACATGGCGGGTGCATTAGTCAACCTAAACGGCATAACCAAGAATTCATAATGACCGTACCGGGTGCGAAAAGCAGTCTTCTGAACATCATCCGATCGAATCTTTAGTTGATGGTACCCACTCCTCAAATCAAGTTTAGAAAACACAACTGAGCCTTGAAGTTGATCGAACAAATCATCAATATGCGGTAGGGGGTATTTATTCTTCACCGTCACCTGATTCAACTTTCAGTAATCAATACACAATCTCAAAGAACCGTCTTTCTTCCGCACAAACAAAACCGGTGCTCCCCACGGGGAAACACTAGGGCGGATAAACCCTCGATCAAGCAACTCTTGCAACTGAACCTTTAGTTTCTTCAACTCTGCTGGAGCCATTCTATACGGTGCTTTCGAAATCTGAGCTGTACCCGGTAAAAGATCGATACAAAACTCTATCTCACGATCGGGAGGCATATTATATTCGGAAGAGAAAACATCGGGAAATTCCCGCACCACCCGAACACTTTCCAAACCAAAGGATTTCTTCTTGGTGTCTAACACACTAGCCAAGTAACCCTCACAACCACGATGCAATAATTTTCTCGCTTTCACATAAGAAATTAAACGAACATTTCTACTCAAAGGACTAGCCTAAAAAATAAACTTTGGCACGTCGGGAATAGAAAAAGTAACAACTTTCTTACGACAATTAACAGAAGCATGAAACTTGCTCAACCAATCCATACCCAAAATAACATCAAAGTCTTGAATTGGAAGGACTACCAAGTCCGCACATAAGACACGACCACAAATAACCACATCACAAGCACGAAATACTCTATCAGATATCAAGCATTCTCCTATAGGGGTCGACACCTCTAGCACATAAGGTAAAGACTCAAATGCAGCATTTAGCATAGAAGCAAATTGCACAGATATGTAAGAATGCGATGATCCTGGATCTACTAACGCACGTGCGCTCACATTAGACACAGAAACAATACCTCCAATAACGGACGGATCATCGGTAGCTTGTTGTTGATTCATGGCAAATACCCTTCCTTGGACCTTGGGCTTTCCCGCAGCATCTCTTTTCTGACCCTGAGTAGTACCAAATCCTGACCCGGATGGTTGTCCTCTACTCCTCGGGCAATCTCTCGCAAAGTGCCCCATTTGACCACAATTGGTACATTTACCCTGTTTCTTCCAACACCTATCCTCCGTATGGCCTTCCCTCTGACAATAGGTACAAGGCTTCCTATTCTGATTCCCCGGAGTAGTACCCGGATTCCTCGATGCGGGTTGTCCCTTAAACTGAGATGGTGCTCCCGAATTACCTCGGTTATCTAAACGGTGTTGTGGTTGAGATTTAGCATGGCTTCCTTGTTTACCCGTATTCGATGCCTCGGTTTTCCTCTTATGTTATCCAATGTCTTGCTCGATTAAGTATGCACGGTCTACCGCATCCTGGAATGTCACAATCCTCTGGGCTATAAGCTGAGTATGGATGGATGTCTTCAAACCGCGGATGAACCTCATGGCTTTCTGCTCCTCAGTCCTCACAAGATAGTCATAGTACCGGGCTAATTATGTGAACTTAGCCGAGTACTGAGCTATAGACAACAAACCTTGCTCCAAGTTGAGAAGCTCGATCTCTTTTCGGTTTTGATCTACTACCGGAATGAAATGCTCCTTGAATTTCTGCACAAACAATTCCCACGCATACACTGTGTGAGTATCATCCCAACTCACTTTAACCCCTTTCCACCAATGCTCGGCGGCATCCACAAGCTTATAGGCCGCGAACCGGACCTTGTCCTCATCGGTGCAACCAAAGACATCATAAATTTTCTCCATTGATTCTATCCATAGCTCGGCCTTCTTCACATCGGGTTCCCCATTATACTCTGCCGGTTTCAGTTTCAAAAATTGCTCCAAACCATATCAAGGAGGTGGTGCTTGTTCTACTCTCGGACCTTGGTCATGTATGGCCTTCATGGACGCCTCAAACATGCCCTGAAACATTGCACGGTTCTCTTCCCGAAGATCATTCTGATTCTGAGCCCCACTAGAACTTTCACCTGTCCTCCTTCTAGCCATTTTGACAATTACCTGCATAAAACATCAACCGTTACTCACTCCGAACACAACTACCCTCCTAGGTCATACTAATCCACCTATACTTATACTTAGAGCTAAACCATAGCTCTGATACCAACTGTCGCGACCCCAACCCCGCGGGCCCGGAGTACGCGAGCTGGACGTCGACTTAGAACCAATACACCAAAGTTACGAAGATAAAAATTCCATTTTAATGCCAAAAGGTGATACAAGGTTTTATAAATTCAAGTTTAGTAACAACAAAATACAACTAACATAAGCTCCACAAGCTTATACCCCAACAATATAAAATGTACAATTCTTAATGACGTCATTGTTTGGTGACACTATCCCAAGGTTATACATTTAAATAATGCAAACCGAATAACAACCTTCCCCAAAAAGCTATATCCACACTCGACGTCCTGTCTCGTGATCAGCGAGTCTAATCATTTCCACCTGGGGGGGGGGGTTAAGGAAAAACAAAGACAAAAGAAAAGGGGGTGAGATAAATCTAAATAAGTTACTAATGCAACTACATGACATGCTAATAGGCAATAGGCAATAAACAGTATAATAATCCATATAGCACATAACAGTTATCAGATAATAGATAGCAGCGGAAATAAACAATTAACAAAGGATATTAGCCAAGGTTTCCAAACCGATAGACCCAAATAAAGGATCGCTGCGCAGCTTCAACAATCAACCAATCAACATCTTCATAGTAGCATGGAAGCCGAAGAGAAAACCCCGGTACCGGAACAATAACCAAGTAACATGTCACAAAGGACGGGAGATATGCCACAAAGTCATACTCCAAAAAGTTAGCTAGACTACTTCACAATGGAAGCTAGCTCATCTCATTCCT